>ML303531.1:38946-64807 GCA_005239505.1 Nicotiana paniculata | reverse complement strand
TAAAGTGTAACTTGATAATTTCGAAGCTTTGGTTATGGTTCCTTGGGTCATATTTGATGTCCCAAACAAATATCTTGCGATATGGTACTGGCTCCGTACCAACGTATCCGGCCTGGACCCTGGCAGGCCATAATACAGGCACGACTAGCAAAATTACAGTTTAATTGCCATAAAATGCCAAAACATGTAACTTGATCATTTCGAAGCATTTGTTATGGTTACTTGGGTCGTATTTGATTTCCGCACAAATATCATGCGATCCAGAACCGGCTCCGTACCAAGGCGTCCGGCCTGCACTATGGTAGACGATAATACAGGCACGGCTGGGGGAATTCCAGTTTAATTGCCATAAAATGCCAAAAAATGTAACTTGATCATTTCGAAGAGTTGGTTATGGTTCCTTGGGTTGTATTTGACGTCCCGGAGATATATTATGTGATCCGGTACCGGATCCGTACCAAGGCGTCCGGCCTGGACTATGGTAGACGATAATACAGGCACGGCTGGGGGAATTCCAGTTTAATTGTAATAAAATTCCAAAAAATGTAACTTCATCATTTTAAAGCGTTGGTTATGAATCCTTGGATTGTATTTGACGTCCCGGACAAATATCATGCGATTTGGTACCGGCTACGTACCAAGGCATCCGGTCTGGATCATGGAAGGCGATAATGCAGGCAGGACTTGGCGGAATTCTAGTTTAATTTCCATAAAATGCCAAAAAATCCTTTCGAAGAGTTTGTCATGGTTTCTTTGGTTGTATTTGATGTCCCGGACAAATATCATGCTATCCAGTACCAGATCCATACCAAGGCGTCCGGCATGGACCATGGATGGCGATAATACAGGCACGACTGATTGAATTCCAGTTTAATTGCCGTAAAATGCCAAAAAATGTAACTTGATCATTTCGTAGCTGTTGTTATGGTTCCTTGGGCCATATTTGATGTCCCGAACAAATATCATGCGATCTGGTACAGGCTCCGAACCGAGGCGTCCGGCCTGGACCATGGCAGGCGGTAATACAGGCACGACTGGCGGAATTCCAATTTAATTGCCATAAAATGCCAAAAATGTAACTTGATCATTTCGAAGTGTTGGTTATGGTTCCTTGGGTCTTATTTAATTTCCCTGAGAAATATCATGCGATCCGGTACCGGCTCCGTAGCAAGGCGTCCGGCCTGGACCATGGCAGGTGGTAATACATGCACGATTAGCTGAATTCAAGTTTAATTGCTATAAAATTCCAAAAATGTAACTTGATCATTTAGAAGCGTTGGATATCATTCTTTGGGTCGTATTTGATGTCCCGAACAAATATCATGCGATCCAGTACCGGCTCCGTACCAAGGCGTCCAGACTGGACAATGGCAGACGATAATACATGCACGACTTGCGGAATTCCAGTTTAATTGCCATAAAATGCCAAAAATGTAACTTGATCATTTCGAAGCGTTGGTTATGGTTCCTTAGGTCATATTTCATATCACGGACAATGTCGTGCGACCCGGTACCGGCTCCATACCAAGGCGTCCGGCCTGGACCATGGAAGCCGATAATACAGGCACGACTGTCGGAATTCTAGTTTAATTGCCATAAAATACCAAAAAAATGTAACTTGATCATTTCAGAGCATTGTTTATGGTTCTGTGGGTCGTATTTGATGTCCTGGAGAAATATCATGCGATCCGGTACCGGCTCTGTACCAAGGCGTCCTGCCTGGACCATGGCAGGTGATAATAGACGCACGCCTGATGGAATTCCAGTTTAATTGCCATAAAATGCCAAAATATGTAACTTGATCATATCGAAGCGTTGGTTATGGTTCTTTGGGTCGTATTTGATGTCCATGAAAAATATCATGCAATCTGGTACCGTCTCCGTACCAAGGCGTCCGGCCTGGACCATGGCAGGCGCTAATACAAGCACGACTGGCAAAATTCCAGTTTAATTGCCATAAAAGGCCAAAAAATGTAACTTGACCATTTCGAAGAGTTCGTTATGGTTCCTTGGATTTTATTTGATGTCCCAGAAAAATATCATGCGATCCGGTATCGACTCCATACCAAGGCGTCCAGCCTGTACCATGGATGGCGATAATACAGGCACGACTAGCGGAATTCTAGTTTAATAGCCATAAAATGCCAAAAGATGTAACTTGATCATTTTGAAGCATTGGTTATGGTTCCTTGGGTCGTATTTGATGTCCCGGACAAATATCATGCTATCCGGTACCGACTCTGTACCAAGGCGTCCAGTCCGTACTATGGCAGGCGATTACAGGTACGAGTGGCGGAATTCAAGTTTAATTACAATAAAATGCAAAAAAATGTAACTTGATCATTTCGAAGCGTTGGTTATGGTTCCTTGTGTCGTATTTTATGTCCTGGAAAAATATCATACTATCCAGTACCGGATCCGTACCAAGGCGTCCGGCATGGACTATGGCAGGCGATAATACAGGCACGGCTAGCAAAATTCCAGCTTAATTGCCATAAAATTCCAAAAAATGTAACTTGATCATTTTGAAGCATTGGTTATGGTTCCTCGGGTCGTATTTGATGTCCTGGACAAATATCATGTGACTCAGTACCGTCTACGTACCAAGGCGTCCGGCCGGGACCATAGCAGGCGATAATACAGGCACAACTTGGCGGAATTCCAGTTTAATTGCCATAAAATGCCAAAAAATGTAACATGATCATTTCGAAGCATTGGTTCTGGTTACTTGTGTTTTATTTGATGTCCCGGACAAATATCATCCGATTTGGTATCGGCTCCACACCAAGGCATCCGGCCTGGATCATCGAAGGCGATAATAGAGGCACGACTGGCAAAATTCCAATTTAATTGCCATAAAATGCCAAAAAATGTAACTTGATCATTTCCAAGCGTTGTTTACGGTTCCTTGGGTCGTATTTGATGTCCTGGATAAATATCATGCTATGCAGTACTGGCTCCGTATTAAGGCGTCCGGTTTGGACCATGGCAGGCGATAATACAGGCGCGACTTGCGGAATTCCAGTTTAATTGCCATAAAATGCCAAAAAATGTAACTTGTTCATTTCGAAGCGTTGGTTATGGTTACTTGGGTCATATTTGATGTACCGGACAACTATCATGCTATCCGGTACCGGCTCCGTACCAAGGCGTCCGGCCTGGGCCATGGCAGGCGATATTACAAGCACGACTAGCCGAATTCCAGTTAAATTCCCATAAAATGCCAAAAAATGTAACTTGATCATTTCAAAGCGTTGGTTATGGTTCCTTGGGTATTATTTGATGTCCCGGACAAATATCGTGCAATCTGGTACTGGCTCCGTACCAAGGTGTCCGGCCTGGACCATGGCACGCACTAATACCGGCACGACTGGCGGAATTCCAGTTTAATTGCCATAAAATGCCAAAAAATGTAACTTGATCATTTCAAAGCGTTGGTTATGGTTCCTTGGGTATTATTTGATGTCCCGGACAAATATCGTGCAATCTGGTACTGGCTCCGTACCAAGGTNGAAGAGTTGGTTATGGTTCCTTGTGTTGTATTTGATGTCCTAGACAAATATCATATGATCCGGTATCGGCTCCGTACCAAGGCGTCCGGCCTGGACCATGGCAGGCGTTAGTACAGGCACGACTGGCAGAATTCAAATTTAATTGCCACAAAATGCCAAAAAATGTAACTTGATCATTTCGAAGCATTGGTTATGGTTCCTTGTGTTGTATTTGATGTCCTAGACAAATATCATATGATCCGGTATCGGCTCCGTACCAAGGCGTCCGGCCTGGACCATGGATGGCGATAATACATGCACGACTGGCGGAAATTCCAGTTTAATTTTCATAAAATGTAACTTGATCATTTCGAAGCATTGGTTATGGTTACTTGGGTCATATTTTATGTCCCAGACAAATATCATGCGATCCGGTACCAGCTCCGTACCAAGGCGTCCGGCCTGGACCATGGCAGGCGATATTACAGGCACGACTAGCGGAATTCCAGTTTAATTGCCATAAAATGCCAAACAAATGTAACTTGATCATTTCGAAGAGTTGGTTATGGTTACTTGGGTCGTATTTGATGTCCCGGACAAATATCATGCGATCTGGTACCGGCTCCATACCAAGGTGTCCGGCCTGAACCATGGATGGTGATAATACAAGCACGACTGGCTGATTCCAGTTTAATTGCCATAAAATGTAACTTGATCATTTTGAAGCGTTGGTTATGGTTCCTTGGGTTGTATTTTATGTCCCGGACAAAGATCATGCAATTTGGTACTGGCTCCATACCAAGGTGTCCGGCCTGGACCATGGATGGTGATAATACAGGCACGACTGGCGGAATTCCAGTTTAATTTCCATAAAATGTAACTTGATCATTTCGAAGCGTTGGTTATGATTCCTTGGGTCGTATTTGATGTCCCGATCAAATATCATGTGATCCGGTACCGTCTTCGTACAAGGGCGTCCGGCCTGGACCATAGCAGTTGATAATACAGGCACGAGTAGCGGAATTCCAGTTCAATTGCCATAAAATGCCAAAAAATGTAACATGATCATTTCGAAGCATTGGTTATGGTTCCTTGTGTTGTATTTATGTCCCAAAAAAATATCACGCGATCTGGTACCGGCTCTGTACCAAGGCGTCCGGCCTGGACCATGGCAGGCGATATTACAGGCACGACTAGCGGAATTCCAGTTTAATTTCCATAAAATGCCAAAAAATGTAACTTGATCATTTCGAAGCGTTGGTTATGGTTCCTTGGGTCGTATTTGATGTCCCGGAGATATATCATGCGATCCGGTAACAGCTTCGTTCCAAGGCGTCCGGCCTGGACCATGGCAGGCGATATTACAGGCACGACTAGCGGAATTCCAGTTTAATTGCCATAAAATGCCAAAAATGTAACTTGATCACTTCGAAGAGTTAGTTATGGTTACTTGGGTCATATTTGATGTCCCAAAAAAATATCATGCGATCCGGTATCGACTCCATACCAAGGTGTACGGCCTGGACCATGGATGGCGATAATACAGGCACGACTGGCCGAATTCCAGTTTAATTGCCATAAAATGTAACTTGATCATTTCGAAGCATTGGTTATGGGTCCTTGGGTCATATTTGATGTCCCAGATAAATATCATGTGATCCGGAACCAGCTCCGTACCAAGGCATCCGGCCTGGACCATGGCAGGTGATATTACAAGCACGACTAGCCGAATTCCAGTTTAATTGCCATAAAATGCTAAAAAATGTAACTTGATCATTTCAAAGAGTTGGTTATGGTTACTTGGGTCATATTTGATGTCCCAGACTGATATCATGCGATCCGGTACCGGCTCCATACCAAGGTGTCTGGCCTGGACCATAGATGGTGATAATACAAGCACAACTGGCGGAATTCCAGTTTAATTGCCATAAAGTGTAACTTGATCATTTCAAAGCTTTGGTTATGGTTCCTTGGGTCATATTTGATTTCCCGAATAAATATCTTGCGATCCGGTATCAGCTCCGTACCAAGGCGTCCGGCGTGGACCCTGGCAGGCGATAATACAGGCACGACTAGAAAAATTCCAGATTACTTACCATAAAATGCTAAATCATGTAATTTGATCATTTCGAAGCATTGGTTATGGTTCCTTGTGTCGTATTTGATGTCCAGACAATAGCATGCGATCTGGAATCGGCTCCGTACCAAGGCGTCCGGACTGGACCATGGCAGGCGATAATACATGCACGACTGGCGGAATTCTAGTTTAATTGCCATAAAATGCCATAAAAATAAACTTGATCATTTCGAAGTGTTGGTTATGGTTCCTTGGGTCGTATTTGATGTCTCGGAGAAATATCATGTGATCCGGTACCGGCTCCGTACCAAGGGTGTCCGGCCTGGACTATGGCAGGCGATAATACAGGCACGGCTAGCGGAATTCTAGTTTAATTGCAATAAAATTCCAAAAAATGTAACTTCATCATTTCAAAGCGTTGGTTATGAATCCTTGGATTGTATTTGATGTCCCGGACAAATATCATGCGATTCGGTACCGGCTACGTACCAAGGCGTCCGGTCTGGATCATGGAAGGCGATAATGCAGGTAGGACTTGGCGGAATTCTAGTTTAATTTCCATAAAATGCCAAAAAATCCTTTCGAAGAGTTAGTTATGGTTTCTTGGGTTGTATTTGATATCTCGGACAAATATCATGCGATCCGGTATTAGATCCGTACCAAGGCGTCCGGCATGGACAATGGATGACGATAATACAGGCACGACTGGCTGAATTCCAGTTTAATTGCCATAAAATGCCAAAAAATGTAACTTGATCATTTCGTAGCGTTGGTTATGGTTCCTTGGGTCATATTTGATGTCCCGAATAAATATCATGCGATCCGGTACAGGCTCCGTACTGAGGCGTCCGGCCTGGACCATGGCAGGCGGTAATACAAGCACGACTGGCGGAATTCAAATTTAATTGCCATAAAATGCCAAAAATGTAACTTGATCATTTTGTAGTGTTGGTTATGGTTCCTTGGGTCGTATTTGATTTCCCTAAGAAATATCATGCGATCCGGTACCGGCTCCGTAGCAAGGCGCCCGGACTGGACCATGGCGGGCGATAACAGAGGCACGACTTAAAAAATTCCAGTTTAATTGCCATAAATTGCCAAAAAATGTAACTTGATCATTTCTAAGGGTTGGTTATGCTTCCTTGAGTCGTATTTGATTTCCACGACAAATATCATGCAATCTGGTACCGTGTCCGTACCAAGGCGTCCGGCCTGGACCATGGAAGGCACTAATACAAGCACGACTGGCGGAATTCCAGTTTAATTGCCATAAAATGCCAAAAAATGTAACGTGATCATTCCGAAGCGTTGGTTATGGTTCCTTGGGTCATATTTCATATCCCGGAAAATTTCATGTGACCCGGTACCGGATCCATACCAAGGCGTCCGGCCTGTACCATGGCAGACGATAATACAGGCACGACTATCAGAATTCCAGTTTAATTGCCATAAAATGCCAAAAATATGTAACTTGATCATTTCAGAGCGTTATTTATGGTTCCGTGGGTCGTATTTGATGTCCTAAAAAATATCATGTGATCCGGTACCATCTCTGTACCATGGCGTACGGCCTGGACCACGGCAGGCGATAATAGAGGCACGACTAAGAGAATTCCAGTTTAATTGCCATAAAATGCCAGAAAATATAACTTGATCATTTCGAAGCGTTGGTTATGGTTCCTTGGGTCGTATTTGAAGTCCAGGACAAATATCATGCGATCCGGTACCGGCTCCGTACCAAGGCGTCTGGCCTGGACCATGGCAGGCGCTACTAGAGGCACGACTGGCGGAATTCTAGTTTAATTGCCATAAAATGCCAGAAAATATAACTTGATCATTTCGAAGCGTATGTTATGGTTCCTTGGGTCATATTTAATGTCCCGGACAAATATCATGCGACCCGGTACCGGCTCCAAGGCGTCCGGCCTGAACCATAGTAGGCGATAATACATGCACGACTGGCAGAATTCCACTATAATTGCCGTAAAATGCAAAAAAATGTAACTTGATCATTTCGAAGAGTTGGTTATGGTTCCTTGGGTCATATTTCATATCCCGGACAATATCATGCGACCCGGTACCGGCTCCGTACCAAGGCGTCCGGCCTGTACCCTAGCACGAGATAATAAAAGGCACGACTATCGAAATTCTAGTTTAATTTCCATAAAATGCCAAAAATATGTAACTTGATCATTTCAGAGCGTTGGTTATGGTTTCGTGGGTTATATTTTATGTCCTGGAGAAATATCATGCAATTTGGTACCGGCTACGTACCACGGCGTCCGGCCTGGACCATGGCAGGCGATAATACAGGCACGTCTAGCGGAATTCCAGTTTAATTGTCATAAAATGCCAAAAGATGTAATTTGATCATTTCGAAGCATTGGTTATGGTTCCTTGGGTCGTATTTGATGTCCTGCAGAAATATCATGCGATCCGATACAGGCTCCGTACCAAGGCGTCCTGCCTGGACCATGGCAGGAGATAATATAGGCACGACTGGCGGAATTGTAGTTTAATTGCCATAAAATGCCAAAAAATGTAACCTGGTCATTTCGAAGCGTTGGTTATGGTTCCTTGGGTCGTATTTGATGTCCTGCAGAAATATCATGCGATCCGATACAGGCTCCGTACCAAGGCGTCCTGCCTGGACCATGGCAGGAGATAATATAGGCACGACTGGCGGAATTGTAGTTTAATTGCCATAAAATGCCAAAAAATGTAACCTGGTCATTTCGAAGCGTTGGTTATGGTTCCTTGGCTAGTATTTGATGTCTTGGGCAACTATCATGATATCCGGTACCGGCTCCATACCAAGGCATCTGGCATGGACCATGGTAGGCGATAATACAGGCACGACTGGCGGAATTCCAGTTTAATTGCCATATAATGCCAAAAAATGTAACCTGGTCATTTCGAAGCGTTGGTTATGGTTCCTTGGGTCGTATTTGATGTCCCGAAGAAATATCATGTGATTCGGTACCGGCTCCGTACCAAGGCATCCAACCTGGACTATGGCTGGCAATAATACAGGCACGTCTGGCAGAATTCCAATTTAATTGCCATAAAATTCCAATAAATGTAACTTGATCATTTCGAAGCATTGGTTGTATTTGATTTCCCGGAAAAATATCATGCGATTCGGTACCGACTACGTACCAAGGCGTCCGACCTGGACCATAGAAGGCGATAACGCAGGCACGACTTGGCGGAATTCTAGTTTAATTTCCATAAAATGCAAAAAAATGTAACTTGATCCTTTCGAAGAGTTGGTTATGGTTTCTTGGGTTGTATTTGATGTCCCAAAAAAATATCATGCAATCCGGTACTATATCCATACCAAGGCGTCCGACCTGGACCATGGATGGCGATAATACAGGCACGACTGGCTGAATTCCTATTTAATTGCCATATAATGCCAAAAAATGTAACTTAATTATTTCGTAGCATTGGTTATGGTTCCTTGGGTCATATTTGATGTCCCGGACCAATATCATGCGATCCGGTATTGGCTCCATACCAAGGCGTCCGTACTGGACCATGGCAGACGATAATACATGCACGACTGGCGGAATTCCAGTTTAATTTCCATAAAATGCCAAATAATGTAACTTGATCATTTCGAAGCGTTGGTTATTGTTCCTTGGGTCTCATTTGATGTCCCGGAAAAATATCATGTGATCCGGTACCGGCTCCGTACCAAGGCGTCTGGCCTGGACCATGGCAGGCGATAATACATGCACGACTGGCGGAATTCCAGTTTAATTTCCATAAAATGCCAAATAATGTAACTTGATCATTTCGAAGCGTTGGTTATGGTTCCTTGGGTTATATTTAATGTCCCGAACAAATATCATGAGATTCGGTACCGGCTACGAACCACGACGTCCGGCCTGGACCATGGCAGGCAATAATACAGGCACGACTGACGAAATTCTAGTTTAATTGCCATAAAATGACAAAAAATGTAACTTGATCATTTTGAAGCATTGGTTATGGTTCCTTGGGTCGTATTTGAAGTCCAGAACAAATATCATGCGATCCGGTACCCGCTCCGTACCAAGGCGTACGACCTGAACCATGGCAGGCTATAATACAGGCACGACTGGCAGAATTCCAGTTTAATTGCCATAAAATGCCAAAAAATGTAATTTAATCATTTTGAAGCATTGGTTATGGTTCCTTGGGTCGTATTTGACGTTCCGAAGAAATATCATGTGATCCGGTACTGGCTCCGTACCAAGGCGTCCGGCCTGGACTATGGCAGGCGATAATATATGCACGAGTGACGGAATTCCAGTTTAAATGCCATAAAATGCCAAAAAATGTAATTTAATCATTTTGAAGCATTGGTTATGGTTCCTTTGGTCGTATTTGATGTCCCAGAGAAATATCAAGTGATCCGGTACCGGCTCCTTACCTAGGCATCCGGTCTGGATCATGGCAAGCGATAATATAGGCACGATTAGCGAAATTCCAGTTTAATTGCCATAAAATGCCAAAAAATGTAACTTGATCCTTTCGAAAAGTTGGTTATGGTTTCTTGGGTTGTATTTGATGTCCCGAACAAATATCATGCGATCCGGTACCGGATCCGTACCAAGGCGTCCGACCTGGACCGTGGATGGCGATAATATAGGCACGACTGGTTGAATTCCAGTTTAATTGCCAAAAATGTAACTTGATCATTTCGTAGCGTTGGTCATGGTTCCTTGGGTCATATTTGATGTCCCGGACAAATATCATGCGATCCGACAAAGGCTCCGTACCAAGGCGTCCGGCCTGGACCATGGCAGGCGATAATACAGGCACGACTAGCGGAATTCGAATTTAATTGCCATAAAATGCCAAAAAATGTAACTTGATCATTTCGAAGCATTGGTTATGGTTCCTTGGGTCGTATTTGATTTCCCGAAGAAATATCATGCGATCCGGTACCGGCTCCGTACCAAGGCATCCGGCCTGGACCATGGCAGGCGATAATACAGGCACGATCGACGGAATTCAAGTTTAATTACCATAAATTGCCAAAAAATGTAACTTGATCATTTAGATGTGTTGGTTATGGTTCTTTGGGTTGTATTTGAAGTCCCGGACAAATATCATGCGATCCGGTATAGGCTCCATACCAAGGAGTCCGGACTGGACCATGACAGGCGATAATACATACACGACTCGCAGAATTCCAGTTTAATTGCCATAAAATACCAAATAATGTAACTTAATCATTTCGAAGCATTGGTTATGGTTCCTTGGGTCGTATTTGATGTCCCGGAGAAATATCATGTGATCCTGTACCGTCTCCTTAGAAAGGCATCCTTCCTGGACCATGGCAGGCGATAATACAGGCACGACTGGTAAAATTCCAGTTTAATTGCCATAAAATGACAAAAAAATGTAAATTGATCATTTCGAAGCGTTGGTTATGGTTCCTGGTGTCGTATTTGATGTCTCGGACAAATATGATGAGATTTGGTACCGTCTCTATACCGAGGAATCCGACCTGGACCATGGCAGGCGATAATACATGCATGACTGGCAAAGTTCAAGTTTAATTGCCATAAAATGCCAAAAAAAGTAACTTGATCATTTCGAAGCGTTTGTTATGGTTCCTTGGGTTATATTTAATGTCTCGAACAAACATCATGAGATTCGGTACCGGCTACGAACCACGGCGTCCGGCCTGGACCATGGCAGGCAATAATACAGGCACGACTAACGAAATTCTAGTTTAATTGCCATAAAATGCCAAAAAATGTAACTTGATCATTTCGAAGCATTGGTTATGGTTCCTTGGGTCGTATTTGAAGTCCAGAACAAATATCATGCGATCCGGTACCCGCTCCGTACCAAGGCATCCGACCAGGACCATGGCAGACGCTAATACAGTCACGACTAGCGGAATTCCAGTTTAATTGCCATAAAATGCCAAAAAATGAAACTTGATCATTTCGAAGCGTATGTTATGGTTCCTTGGGTCATATTTAATGTCTCGGACAAATATCATGCGACCCGGTACGGCTCCGTACCAAGGCGTTCGGCCTGGACCATAGCAGGCGATAATATACGCACGACGGCTAGAATTCCACTATAATTGCCGTAAAATGGCGAAAAATGTAACTTGATCATTTCGAAGCGTTGGTTATGGTTCCTCGGGTCATATTTCATATCTCGGACAATATCATGCGGCCAGGTACCGTCTCCGTACCAGGGCGTCCGGCCTATACCATGGCACGCGATAACAAAAGGCACGACTATCGGAATTCCAGTTTAATTTCCATAAAATGCCAAAACTATGTAACTTGATCATTTCAGAGCGTTGGTTATGGTTCCGTGGGTCGTATTTGAAGTCCTGGAGAAATATCATGCGATCTGGTATCGACTACGTACCACGGCGTCCGTCCTGGACCATGGCAGGCGATAATACAGGCACGACTGGCGGAATTCCAGTTTAATTGCCATAAAATGCCAAAAGATGTAATTTGATCATTTCGAAGCATTGGTTATGGTTCCTTGGGTCATTTTTGATGTCCTGGAGAAATATCATGCAATCCGATACAGGCTCCGTACCAAGGCGTCCGTCCTGGACCATGGCAGGCGATAATACAGGCACGACTAGCAGAATTGCAGTTTAATTGCCATAAAATGCTAAAAAATGTAACCTGGTCATTTCGAAGCGTTGGTTATGGTTCATTGGCTCATATTTGATGTCCCGGACAAATATCATGATATTCGGTACCGGCTCCATACCAAGGCCTCCGGCCTCGACCATGGCAGACGATAATACAGGCACGACTGGCGGAATTCCAGTTTAATTACCATATAATGCAAAAAAATGTAACTTGATCATTTTGAAGCGTTGGTTATGGTTCCTTGGGTCATATTTCATATCCCGAAAAATATCATGTGACCCGGTACCGGCTCCGTACCAAGGCGTCCGGACTGTACCATGGAAGGCAATAATACATGCACGACTGTTGGAATTCTAGTTTAATTGCCATAAAATACCAAAGAAATGTAACTTGATCATTTCAGAGCATTTTTTATGGTTCTGTGGGTCGTATTTGATGTCCTGGAGAAATATCATGCGATCCGGTACCGGCTCTGTACCAAGGGGTCCTGCCTGGACCATGGCAGGTGATAATAGACGCACGACTGATGGAATTCCAGTTTAATTGCCATAAAATGCCAAAAAATATAACTTGATCATTTCGAAGTTTTGGTTATGGTTCCTTGGGTCGTGTTTGATGTCCATGAGAAATATCATGGGATCCGGTACCAGCTCCGTACCAAGGTGTCTGGCCTGGACTATGGAAGGCGCTAATACAAGCACGACTGGTGGAATTCCAGTCTAATTTCCATAAAATGCCAAAAAATGTAACTTGATCATTCCGAAGCGTTGGTTATGGTTCCTTGGGTCATATTTCATATCCCGGAAAATATCATGTGACCCGGTACTAGATCCGTACCAAGGCGTCCTGCCTGTACCATGGCAGACGATAATGCATGCACGGCTACCGGAATTCCAGTTAAATTGCCATAAAATGCCAATAATATGTAACTTGATCATTTCAGAGCATTAGTTATGGTTCCGTGGGTCGTATTTTATGTCCTGGAAAAATATCATGCGCTCCAGTACCAGCTCTGTACCAAGGCGCCCGGCCTTAACCATGGCAGACGATAATAGAGGCACGACTGACAGAATTCCAATTTAATTGCCATAAAATGCCAAAAAAATATAACTTGATCATTTCGAAGCATTGTATGGTTCCTTGGGTCGTATTTGAAGTCCGGGACAAATATCATGCGATCCGGTACCGGCTCCGTACCAAGGCATCCGGCCTGGACCATGGCAGGCGCTAATACAGTCACGACTGGCGGAATTCCAGTTTAATTGCCATAAAATGCCAAAAAATGTAACTTGATCATTTCGAAGAGTTGGTTATGGTTCCTTGGGTTGTATTTTATGTCCTGGTAAAATATCATGCGATCCAGTACCCGCTCCATACCAAGGCGTCCGGCCTGGACCATGGATGCGATAATAGAGGCACGACTGGCGGAATTCCAGTTTAATTGCCATAAAATTCCAAAAAATGTAACTTGATCATTTCGAAGCATTGGTTATGGTTCCTTGGGTCATATTTAATGTCCCGGACAAATATCATGCGACCCGGTACCGGCTCCGTACCAAGGCGTCCGGCCTGGACTATGGCTGGCGATAATACAGGCACGACTTGCGGAATTCCAACTTAATTGCCATAAAATGCAAAAATATGTAACTTGATCATTTCGAAGCGTTGTTTATGGTTCCTTGGGTCGTATTTGATGTCCCGGAGGAATATCATGCGATCCTGTACCGGCTCCGTACCAAGGCGTCCGGCCTGGACCATGGCATGCGATAATACATGCACGACTGACGGAATTCCAGTTTAATTGCCATAAAATACAAAAAAATGTAACTTGATCATTTCGAAGCGTTGGTTATGGTTCCTTGGGTCGTATTTGATGTCCCAAAAAAATTTCATGAGATCAGGTACCGGATCCGTACCAAGGCGTCCGGGCTGGACCATGGCATGCAATAATACATGCACGATTGGCGGAATTCCAGTTTAATTACCATAAAATGCCAAAAAATGTAATTTGATCATTTCAAAGCGTTGTTTATGGCTCCATGGGTCATATTTGATGCTCCAGAAAAATATCTTGCCATCCGATAACGGCTGTGTACCAAGGCGTCCAGCCTGGACCATGGCAGGCGATAATACAGGTACGACTGGCGGAATTCCAGTTTAATTGGCATAAAATGCCAAAAAATCTAACTTAATCATTTCGAGGCGTTTGTTATGGTTCCTTGGGTTGTATTTGATGTCCCGAAAAAATATCATGCGATCCGATATCGACTCCATACGAAGGCATCCGACCTGGACCATGGATGGCGATAATACATGCACGACTAGCGTAATTCTAGTTTAATAGCAATTAAATGCCAAAATATGTAACTTGATCGTTTAGAAGCGTTGGTTATGGTTCCTTGGGTCTTATTTGATGTCCCAGACAAAGATCATGAGATTTGGTACAGGCTTCGTACCAAGGAGTCCGACCTGGACCATGGCAGGCGATAATACAGGCATGACCGGCGGAATTCAAGTTTAATTGCCAAAAAATGCCAAAATATGTAGCTTGATCATTTTGAAGCGTTGGTTATGGTTCCTTGGGTCATATTTGATGTCCAGGACAAATATCATGCGATCCGGTACCGGCTCCGTAACAAGGCGTCCGACCTGGACCATGGCAGGCGATAGTAGAGGCACGACTGGCGGAATTCCAGTTTAATTACCATAAAATACCAAAAAATGTAACTTGATCATTTCGAAGCATTGAGTATGGTTCCTTGTGTCGTATTTGATGTCCCGGAGAAATATCATGCTATCCGGTACCGGCTCTATACCAAGGCGTCCAGTCTGGACCATGGCAGGCGATATTACAGACACGAGTGGCGAAATTCCAGTTTAATTGCCATAAAATACAAAAAAATGTAACTTGATCATTTCAAAGCGTTGGTTATGGTTCCTTGTGTCATATTTGATGTCCCGGAGAAATATCATCCCACAATCCACGCTGGTCCACGCCCCGAGTCGATCGGCGGACCGGCTCAACACCATTCCACATCCAACCGGGGCGCATTGCAAGCCCCTATCCGCTTCCCTCCCAACAATTTCAAGCAATCTTTGACTCTCTTTTCAAAGACCTTTTCATCTTTCCCTCGCGGTACTTGTTCGCCATCGGTCTCTCGCCCGTATTTAGCCTTGGATGGAATTTCCAGTTTAATTACCATAAAATGCCAAAACATGTAACTTGATAATTTCGAAGCGTATGCTATGGTTCCTTGGGTCATATTTAATGTACCGAAAAAATATCATACGATCTGGTACCAGCTCTGTACCAAGGCGTCCGGCCTGGACCATGGCAGGCGATAATAGAGGCACGACTGACGGAATTCCAGTTTAATTGCCATAAAATGCAAAAAAATATAACTTGATCATTTCGAAGCGTTTATTATGGTTCCTTGGGTCATATTTAATGTCCCAGACAAATATCATGTGATTCGGTACCGGCTTCGTACCAAGGCGTCCGACGTGGACCACGGCAGGCGATAATATAGGCATGACTGGTGCAATTCCAGTTTAATTGCCATAAAATGCAAAAAAATATAACTTGATCATTTCGAAGCGTTTATTATGGTTCCTTGGGTCATATTTGATGTTCCGAACAAATATCATGTGATTCGGTACTGGCTACGTACCACGGCGTCTGGCCTAGACCATGGCAGGCAATAATACAGGTACGACTTGCGGAATTTTAGTTTAATTGCCATAAAATTCCAAAATATGTAACTTGATCATTTCGAAGCATTGGTTATGAATCCTTGGGTTATATTTGATGTCCCGGAAAAATATCATGCGATTCGGTACCGGCTACGTACCAAGTCGTCCAGCCTGGACCACGGAAGGCGATAATGTAGGCATGACTTGGCAGAATTCTAGTTTAATTGGCATAAACTGCCAAAAAATGTAACTTTATCCTTTCAAAGAGTTGGTTATGGTTTCTTGGGTTGTATTTGATATCCCGGACAAATATCATGTGATCCGGTATCGGATCCATACCAAGGCGCCCGGCCTGGACCATGGCAGGTGATAATACATGCACGACTTGGCGGAATTCCAGTTTAATTGCAATAAATGCCAAAAAATGCAACTCGATCATTTTGAAGTTTTGGTTATGGTTCCTTGGATCATATTTGACGTCCCGGAAAAATATCATGTGATTCGGTACCGGCTACGTACCACATGGTCCAGGCCGGACACCTTAGTATGAAGCCGGTACCGGATCGCATGATATTTCTCCGGGACATCAAATACGACCCAAGGAACCATAACCAAAACTTCAAAATGATCGAGTTGCATTTTTTGGCATTTATTGCAATTAAACTGGAATTCCGCCAGTCGTGCTTGTATTATCGCCTGCCATGGTCCAGGTTGGGAGCCTTGGTACGGATTCGATACCGGATCACATGATATTTTTCCGGGACATCAAATACAACCCAAGGAACCATAACCAATGCTTCAAAATAATCAAGTTACAAGTTTTAGCATTTTATGGCAATTAAACTGGAATTCCGCCAGTCGTGCCTGTATTATCGCCTACCATGGTCTAGGCCGGACGCCTTGGTATGGAGACGGTACCGGATCGCATGATATTAGTCCGGGACAGAAAATACGACCCAAGGAACCATAACCAAGGCTTCAAAATGATCAAGTTACATTTTTTGGCATTTTAGGGAATTTAAATTGGTATTCCGCTAGTCGTGCCTGTATTATCGCCTTCCATGGTCAAGGTCGGACGCCTTGGTATGGAGCCGGTACCGAATTGCATGATATTTGTCCGAGACGTAAAATACGACCTTAGGAACCATAACCAACGCTTCAAAGATCAAGTTATATTTTTTGGCATTTTATGGCAATTAAACTGGAATTCCGCCAACCATGCCTGTATTTTTGCCTGCCATGGTCCAGGCAAGAAGCATTTGGGAGCCGGTACCGAATCGCATGATATTTATCCGGGACATCAAATATGACCAAAGGAACCATAACCAATGCTTCAAAATTATCAAGTTACATTTTTTGGCATTTTATGGCAATTAAACTGGAATTCCGCCAGTCGTGCATGTATTATCGCTTGCCATGGTCCAAGTTGGATGCCTTGGTACGTAGCCGGTACCGGATCTCATGATATTTTTCCGGGACATCAAATATGACCCAAGGAACCATAACCAATGCATCGAAATGATCAAGTTAACTGCCATAAAATTCCAAAAAATGTAACTTGATCGTTTCGAAGAGTTGGTTATGGTTTCTTGGGTTGTATTTGATGTCCCGGACAAATATCATGCGATCCAGGATCGGCTCTGTACCAAGGCATCCGGCCTGGACCATGGTAGGCGATAATATAGGCATGACTAGCGAAATTCCAGTTTAATTGCTATAAAATGCCAAAAAATGTAACTTGATACTTTCGAAGAGTTGGTTATGGTTCCTTGGGTCATATTTGATGTCCCGTAGATATATTATGTGATACGGTACCGGCTTCATACCAAGGTGTCCTGCCTGGACCACGGATGGCGATAATACATGCACGACTGGCGGAATTCCAGTTAAATTTCCATAAAATGCCAAAAAATGTAACTTAATCATTTCGCAGCGTTGGTTATGGTTCCTTGGGTCATATTTGATGCCCGGGAAAATATCACGTGATCTGGTACCAGCTCCGTAGTAAGGCATCCGGACTGGACCATGGCAGGCGATAATACATGCACGACTGGCAGAATTCCAATTTAATTGCCATAAAATTCCAAACAATGTAACTTGATCATTTCGAAGCGTTGGTTATGGTTCCTTGGGTCGTATTTGATGTCCCAGAAAAATATCATGCGATCCGATAACGGCTCCGTACCAAGGCGTCCGGCCTGGACCATGGCAGGCGATAATACAGGCAAGACTGGCGGAATTCCAATTTAATTGGCATAAAATGACAAAAAATGTAAATTGATCATTTCGAAGTGTTGGTTATGGTTCCTTGTGTCTCATTTGATGTCTCAAACAAATACAATGAGATTTGGTACCGACTCTGTACCGAGGAGGCCGACCTTGACCATGGCAGGCGATAATACATGCGTGACTGGCAGAATTCAAGTTTAATTGCCATAAAATGCCAAAAAAGTAACTTGATCATTTTGAAGCGTTGGTTATGGTTCCTTGGGTCATATTTGATGTCTTGGATAAATATCATGCGATTCGGTACCGGTTACGTACCACGGCGTCCGGCCTGGACCATGGCAGTTGATAATAAAGACACGACTGACGGAATTCCAAATTAATTGCCATAAAATGTCAAAAAATGTAACTTGACCATTTCGAAGAGTTGGTTACGATTACTTGGGTTGTATTTGATGTCCCGGAAAAATATCATGCGATCCAGTATCGGCTCCATACCAAGGCGTCCGGCCTGGACCATGGATGGAGATAATACAGGCACGACTGACGGAATTCCAATTTAATTGCCACAAAATTGCAAAAAATGTAACTTGATCATTTCGAAGCGTTGGTTATGGTTCCTTGGGTCGTATTTGATGTCCCGAAAAAATATCATGAGATCCAGTACCGGCTCCGTACCAAGGCGCCCGGCCTGGACCATAGCAGGCGATAATACCGGCACGACTGGCGGAATTCCAATTTAATTGCCATAAAATGCCAAAAATGTAATTTGATCATTTCGAAGCGCTGGTTATGGTTACTTGGGTCGTATTTGATGTCCCGAAGAAATATCATGTGACCTGGTACCGGTTCCTTACCAAGGCGTCCGACCTGGACCATGGCAGGCGATAATACAGGCACGACTGGCAGAATTCAAGTTCAATTGCTATAAAATGCATAAAATGTAACTTGATTATTTCGAAGTGTTGTTTATGGTTCCTTGGGCCGTATTTGATGTCCCTGACAAATATCATGCTATCTGGTACCGTCTCCGTACCAAGGCGTCCAGTCTGGACCATGCTAGGCGATAATACAGGCACGACTGGCGGAATTGCAGTTTAATTGCCATAAAATGCCAAAAAATGTAACTTGATCATTTCGAAGTGTTGCTTATGGTTCCTTGGGTCGTATTTGATGTCCCGGAGAATTATCATGCGATCCGATACCGGCTCTGTACCAAGGCATCTGGCATGGACTATGGCAGGCGATAATACAGGCACGACTTGGCGGAATTCCAGTATAATTGCCATAAAATTCAAAAAAATGTAACTTGATCCTTTCGAAGAGTTGGTTATGGTTGCTTGGGTCATATTTGATGTCCCGGACAAGTATCGTGGTATACGGTACCGGCTCCGTACCAAGGCGTCCGGCCTGGACCATGGCAGGCGCTAATACATGCAGGACTAGCGGAATTCCAGTTTCATTGCCACAAAATGCCAAAAAATGTAACTTGATCATTTCTAAGCATTGGTTATGGTTCCTAAGGTCGTATTTGATGTCCCGAACAAATATCATGCGATCCAGTACCGTATCCGTACCTAGGCGTCCGGCCTGGACCATGGAAGATGATAATATAGGAAAGATTGGCGGAATTCTAGTTTAATAGCCATAAAATGCCAAAAGATGTAACTTGATCATTTCGAATTGTTGGTTATGTTTCCTTGGGTCCTATTTGGTATCCCGGACAAATATCATGTGATCCGGTACCGGCTCCATACCAAGGCGTCCGGCCTGGACCATGGCAGGCAATAATACATGCACGACTGACGGAATTCCAGTTTAATTGTCATAAAATGCCAAAATGTAACTTGATCATTTCGAAGAGTTGGTTATGGTTCCTCAGGTCAAAATGATCATATGATATTTGTTCCGGGAAATCAAATAAGACCCAAGGAACCACAATCAATGCTTTGAAATGATCAAGTTACATTTTTTGTCATTTTATGCCAATTAAACTGGAATTTCGCCAGTCGTGCCTGTATTATCGCCTGCCATGGTCCAGGACGGATGCCTTGGTACGGAGCCGGTACCGGATCGCATGATATTTCTCCGGCACATCAAATACGACCCAAGGAACCATAACCAACGCTTCAAAATGATCAAGTTACATTTCTTGGCCTTTATGGCAATTAAACTGTAATTCTTCCAGCCGTGCGTGTATTATCTCCTGCCATGGTCCAGGCCAGACGCCTTTGTACGGAGCCGGTACCGGATTGCATGATATTTGTCTTGTCGTGCCTGTAATATCGCCTGCAATCCGGTATTTGATGTCCCGCACAAGTATTATAGGCGTCTAGTCACGATATGTAAATTTCATTCGAGTATGCGCTTCACGTGACTCGACCTTATAACTTCAAAACATTAATTAAAATAAACATGTTGTAAATCACGAGTACATTTCGTGTGGAGCGTTTTGCAATGTGTCAAAAAATAACAAGTGCACGTCATCGTGACATGTATTAAAATAATTCCATAAATATTAAAAAGCGGCTAAAGAGTAAGAAGGCTAAAAATGCACAATAGGCTAAAATATATAAATAATCAGATAATTTAGGCCAAATATTAATTGTTAAGCGACAATGCTAGAATCACAGAATTCGGGAGTACCTAACACCTTCTCCCGGGTTAACAGAATTCCTTACTCGGATTTCTGGTCGCAGACATTTTAAACAGAGTACTAGATTCGCTAGTCGTGCCTATATTATCACCTGCCATGGTCCAGGCAGGACGCCTTGGTACGGAACCGGTACCGGATTGCATGATATTTGTCTGGGACATCAAATACGACCCAAGGAACCATAACCAACACTTCGAAATGATCAAGTTTCATTTTTGACATTTTATGGCGATTAAAATGGAATTCCGCTAGTCATGCCTGTATTATTCCCTACTATGGTCGAGGCCGGACACCTTGGTAGGGAGACGATACCAGATCACATGATATTTGTCCGGGATATCAAATACGACCCAAGGAACCATAACTAACGCTTCGAAATGATGAAGTTACATTCTTTTTGCATTTTATGGCAATTAAAATGGAATTTTGCTAGTCGTGCCTATATTATCGCCTGCCATGATCCAGACAGGACGCCTTGGTATGGAGCCGGTACCGGATCGCATCATATTTTTCCGAGACATCAAATATGACCCAAGGAACCATAACCAATGCTTCGAAATGATCAATTTACATTTTTTGGCATTTTATGGCAATTAAACTGGAATTCCGCTAGTCGTGCCTGTATTATCGCCTGCCATGGTCCAGGCCGGACGCCTTGGTACAGAGCCGGTACCATATCGCATGATATTTTACCGATACATCATATACGACCCAAGGAACCATAATCAACGCTCGAAATGATCAACTTACATTTTTTGGCATTTTATGGCAATTAAACTGTAATTCCACCAATCGTGCATGTATTATCGCCTGCCATGGTCAAGGTCAGACACCTTGGTATGGAGCCGATACTGGATAGCATGATATTTGTCCGGGACATAAAATACGACCCAAGGAACCATAGTCAACGCTTCGAAATGATCAAGTTAAATTTTTTCGCATTTTATGTCAATTAAACTGGAATTTTGCAACTCGTGCCTGTATTATCGCCTGCCATAGTCTAGGCCGGACGCCTTGGTACGGAGCCGGTACCAGATCACATGATATTTTTTCGGGAAATCCAATACGACCCAAGTAACCATAGGCAACGCTTCGAAATGATCAATTTACATTTTTTGGAATTTTATGGCAATTAAACTGGCATTCTACTAGAAGTGCCTGTATTATCGCCTGCCATGGTCCAGGCCGGACGCCTTGGTACGGAGCCGGTACCGGATCGCATGATATTTGTCCGTGATATTAAATACGACCCAAGGAACCATAACCAACGCTTCAAAATGATCAAGTTACATTTTTTGGCATTTTATGGAAATTAAATTGGAATTCCGCCAGTAGTGCATGTATTATTGCCTTCCATGGTCCAGGCCGGTACTGGATCACATTATATTTTTTCGGGACATCAAATACGACCCAAGGAACCATAACCAACACTTCTAAATGATCAAGTTACATTTTTGGCATTTTATGGCAATTAATTTGGAATTCTGCTAGTCGTGCCCGTATTATCGCCTGCCATGGTCCAGGCCGGAGGCCTTGGTATGGAGCAGGTACCGGATCACATGATAATTTTTCGGGACATTAAATACGACCCAAGGAACCATAAAGAACGCTTTGAAATGATAAAGTTATATTTTTTGGCATTTTATGGCAATTAAACTGGAATTCCGCAAGTTGTGCCTGTATTATCGCCTGCCATGGTCCAGGCCGGACACCTTGCTATGGAGCCGGTATCGGATAGCATGATATTTGTCTGGGACATCAAATACGACCCAAGGAACCATAACCAACGCTTCGAAATGATCAAGTTACATTTTTTTGCATTTTATGGCAATTAAACTGGAATTCCGCTCGTTGTTTATATTATCGCCGGCCATGGTCCAGGCTGGATGCCTTGGTACGGAGCCGGTACTGGATTGCAAGATATTTGTTCAGGACATTAAATACAACCCAAGGAACCATAACCAACGCTTCCAAATGATCAAGTTACATTTTTTGGCATTTTATGGCAATTAAACTGGAATTCCGCCAGTCGTGCATGTATTATCGCCTACCACGGTCCAGGCCGGACGCCTTGGTACGGAGCCGGTACCGGATCACATGATATTTGTCCGGGACATCAAATACGACCCAAGGAACCATAAAGAACACTTCGAATTGATCAAGTTACATTTTTTAGCAATTAAATTGGAATTCCGCCAGTCGTGCCTCTATTATCGCTTGCCATGGTCCAGGCCAGAGGCCTTGGTACGGAGCCGGTACCGGATCGCATGATATTTTTTCAGGACATCAAATACGACCCAAGGAACCATAACCAATGCTTCGAAATGATCAAGTTACATTTTTTAGCATTTTATGGCAATTAAACTGGAATTCCACCAGTCGTGCCCGTATTATCGCCTGCCGTGGTCCAGGCCGGATGCCTTGGTACAGAGCTGGTACAGGATCGTATGTTTTTTTTCCGGGACATAAAATACGACCCAAGGAACCATAACATACGCTTCGGAATGATTAAGTTACATTTTTTGGAATTTTATGGCAATTAAATTGGAATTCCGCGAGTCGTGCCTCTATTATCGCCTGCCATGGTTTAGGTCCGACGCCTTGGTATAGAGCCGGTACTGGATAGCATGATATTCTTCCGGGACATCAAATACGACCCAAGAAACCATAATAAACGCTTCAAACTGATCAAGTTACATTTTTGGCATTTTATGGAAATTAAACTAGAATTCCGCCAGTCGTGCATGTAATATCGCCCGCCATGCTCCAGGTCGGACGACTTGGTACGGAGCCGGTATCGGATCGCATCATAATTTTCCGGGACATCAACTACCACCCAAGGAACCATAACCAACACTTCGAAATGATCAAGTTACATTTTTTGTCATTTTATGGCAATTAAACTGGAATTCCGCCAATCATGCATGTAATATCGCCTGCCATGGTCCAGGTCGAACACCTTGGTACGGAGCCGGTACCGGATAGCATGATATTTGTCCGGGACATCAAATACCACCCAAGGAACCATAACCAACACTTCGAAATGATCAAGTTACATTTTTTGTCATTTTATGGCAATTAAACTGGAATTCCGTCAGTCGTGCTTGTATTATCGCCTGCCATGGTCCAAGCCAGACGCCTTGGTACGGAACCGGTACCGAATTGCAAGATATTTGTATTGGACATTAAATACGACCTTAGGAACCATAACCAACGCTTCAAAATGATCAAGTTAAATTTTCTGGCATTTTATGGCAATTAAACTGGAATTCCGCCAGTCGTGCATGTATTATCGCCTGCCATGGTCCAGGCTGGACGCCTTGGTACGGAGCCGGTACCGGATCGCATGATATTTGTCCGGGACATCAAATATGACCCAAGGAACCATAAGCAACACTTTGAAATGATCAAGTTATATTTTTTGGCATTTTATGACAATTTAACTGGTATTCCGGTGCCTGTATTATCGCTAGGGGTGGCCATATATCGGGTAAAACCAATAACCTCAACCGTAAATTCTTTATTGGGTTATCGGGTTAACGGTTCGGTAACTGGGTAAAAAATTTTTTTATTGGGTTATCGGTTCGGGCTCGGTTTGCAATTTTGTTATTGGGTACAATCCGATAACCCAATAAGAATGAACTAATTTACCCTTAAGTATATACTAGAGTTTTATTTCCATAACTCCCTCTTCAATAGTTCAGTTTTCCGCTAGTCTCAAACTCTCAATTGTTTCCGCCGTATCTCTCAAGTACCCTACTCCAGGCTGTAGTCAATAGATGTCCAAATTAGTATAGAATGACTTTGAAGGAAACTGCTTGTTCTTTTCTGTGCTTGGTTATTGAAGTTTAGTTGCAAGTAATAATACTTTTGTTTCTTGAATTGTGAAGACTGTAAATTTACATTCTAGTTTTGTACTCCACAAACTTTCATTGCGCTTGTGGTGGCTTTTCTTATTTTCTTTACTTGTTTATGAATGTTTAGGCCCAAATTACTAGTAAAAAGCAGTGAATGTTATAGGGCCACAATTTGAGGCTCGTTAAACGTGTATAAAAGTGCCTACTATGATGCTTGTTATAAGATCTTTACTTGACAGACCAAGTGATCAACTACGATATTGTATACAACAAACTTCTGGCAGTTTGATTTCTTAGTTTTATATATTGCAAATTTTCTTTAGTTTTTTTATCTTATCGGGTAAATCGATAACCGAACCCGATGATGATCGATAACCGATTAACCGATAACCGATAACTAATATCTTATCGATTTGGTTATCGGGTTATGATATTTGTAAACCAATAACCGATAGGCAAAACCGATAATGTTCAAAACCGAACCGAACTGACCGATACCCACCCCTAATTATCGCCATCCATGGTCCAGGTCGGACGCCTTGTTATGGAGCCGGTACCGGATCGAATGATATTTGTCCGGGACAGCAAATACGACCCAAGGAACCATAACATACGCTTCGAAATGATTAAGTTACATTTTTTGGCATTTTATGGTAATTAAATTGGAATTCCGCGAGTCGTGCCTCTATTATCGCCTGCCATGGTCTAGGTCGTGCGCCTTGGCATAGAGCCGGTACTGAATAGCATGATATCCTTCCGGGACATCAAATACGACCCAAGGAACCATAATAAACGCTTCAAAATGATCAAGTTACATTTTTGGCATTTTATGAAATTAAACTGGAATTCCGCCAGTCGTGCATGTAATATTGCCCGCCATGGTCCAGGCCGGACGATTTGGTACGAAGCCGGTATCGGACCGCATGATAATTTTCCGAGAAAAAAAATACGACCCAAGGAACCATAACCAACGCTTCGAAATGATCAAGTTACATTTTTTGTCATTTTATGGCAATTAAACTGGAATTCCGCCAGTCGTGCATGTAATATCGCCCGCCATGGTCCAGGCCGGACGCCTTGGTATGGAGCCGGTACCGTATAGCATGATATTTGTCTGGTACATCAAATACGACCCAAGGAACCATAACCAATTCTACAACATGATCAAGTTACATTTTTGGCATTTTATGGCAATTAAACTGGAATTCCACCAGTCGTGCATGTAATAT
>ML303531.1:0-38897 GCA_005239505.1 Nicotiana paniculata | reverse complement strand
GCGGAATTCCAGTATAATTGCCATAAAATGCCAAAAAATGTAACTTGATCATTTCGAAGCGTTGTTTATGGTTCCTTTGGTCGTATTTTATGTCCCGGTCAAATATCATGCGATCTGGTTCCAGCCCCGTACCAAGGCCTCCGGCCTGGACCATGGCAGGCGATAATACAGGCACGACTGTCAGAATTCCAGTTTAATTGCCATAAAATGCCAAAATATGTAACTTGATTATTTTAGAGCGTTGGTTATGGTTCCATGGGTCGTATTTGATGTCCTGGAGAAATATCATGCGATGCGGTATCGTTTCTGTACCAATGCGTCTGGCCTGGACCATGGCAGGCGATAATAGAGGCACGACTGACGGAATTCCAGTATAATTGCANGGGTCGTATTTGATTTCCCGGACAAATATCATGCTATCCGATACCGGCTCCATACCAAGGCGTCCGGCCTGGACCATGGTAGGCGATAATACAGGCACGACTGGCGGAATTCAAGTTTAATTTCCATAAAATGCCAAAAAATGTAACTTGATCATTTTGAAGCGTTGGTTATGGTTCCTTGTGTCGTATTTAATGTCCTAGAAAAATATCATGCGATTTGGTACCGGCTCCATACCAAGGCCTCCGGCCTGGACCATGGCAGGCGATAATACAGGCACGTCCGGCGGAATTCCAGTATAATTTCCATAAAATGCCAAAAAATGTAACTTGATCATTTCGAAGCGTTATTTATGGTTCCTTTGGTCGTATTTTATGTCCCGAACAAATATCATGTGATCTAGTAACGGCTCCGTACCAAGGCCTCCGGCCTGGATCGTGGCAGGCGATAATACATGCACGACTGTCAGAATTCCAGTTTAATTGCCATAAAATGCCAAAACATATGTAACTTGATTATTTCAGAGCGTTGGTTATGGTTATATGGGTCGTATTTGATGTCCTGGATAAATATCATGCGATCCGGTATCGACTCTGTACCAAGGCATCCGGCTGGACCACGGCAGGCGATAATATAGGGATGACTGGCGCAATTCCAGTTTAATTTCCATAAAATGCCAAAAAATGTAACTTGATCATTTCAAAGTTTTGGTTATGGTTCCTTGGGTCATATTTGATGTACCAAACAAATATCATGCGATTCGGTACTGGCTACGTACCACGGCGCCTGGCCTAGACCATGGTAGGCAATAATACAGGCACGACTTGCGGAATTTCAGTTTAATTGCCATAAAATTCCAAAAAATGCAACTTGATCATTTCAAAGCATTGGTTATGAATCCTTGGGTTGTATTTGATTTTCCGGAAAAATATCATGCGCTTCGGTACCGGCTACGTTCCAACGCGTCCGGCCTGGACCATGGAAGGCTAAAATGCAGGCACGAATTGGCAGAATTCTAGTTTAATATCCATAAAAAGTCAAAAAATGTAACTTGATCCTTTCGAAGAGTTGGTTATGGTCTCTAGGGTTGTATTTGATGTCATGGACAAATATCATGCGATCTGGTACCGGATCCATACCAAGGCGTCCGGCCTGGACCATGGATGGCGATAATACAAGCACGACTGGCTGAATTCCAGTTTAATTGCCATAAAATGCCAAAAAATATAACTTGATCATTTCGAAGAGTTGGTTATGGTTTCTTGGGTTGTATTCGATTTCCCGGAAAAATATCATGCGATCCGGTACCGGCTCCACACCAAGGCGTCCGGCCTGGGCCATGGATGGCGATAATACATTTTTTGGCATTATAGTTCCTAGGGTCGTATTTGATGTCCTGGACAAATATCATGGGATCCGGTACCGGCACTGTACCAAGGCAATAATACATGCACGATTGTCGGAATTCCAGTTTAATTGCAATAACATGCCAAAAAAATGTAACTTGATCATTTCAGAGCGTTGGTTATGGTTCCGTGGGTCGTATTTGATATCCTGGAGAAATATCATGCAATCCGGTACCGGCTCTGTACCAAGGCGTCCTGCCTGGACCATGGCAGGTGATAACAGAGGCACGACTGACAGAATTCCAGTTTAATTGCCAGAAAATGCCAAAAAATGTAACTTGATCATTTCGAAGCGTTGGTTATGGTTCCTTTGGTTGTATTTGATGTCCCGGAAAAATATCATGCGATTCGATACCGGCTCCATACCAAGGCGTCCGGCCTGGACCATGGATGGCGATAATACAGGCACGACTGGCGGAATTCCAGTTTAATTGCCATAGAATGCCAAAAAATGTAACTTGATCATTTCGAAGCGTTGGTTATGGTTCCTTGGGTCATATTTGATATCCCGGACAAATATCATGTGATCCAGTACTGGCTCCGTACCAAGGCGTTCAGCCTGGACCATGGAAGGCGATATAACAAGCACGACTTGGCGGAGTTCCAGTTTAATTGCCATAAAATGCCAAAAAATGTAACTTGATCATTTCGAAGAGTTGGTTATGGTTTCTCTGGTTGTATTTGATGTCCCGGAAAAATATCATGCGATCCGGTGCCAGCTCCATACCAAGGCGCCCGGCCTGGACCATGGATGGGGATAATACAGTCATGACTGGCAAAATCATGAGATCCGGTACCGGCTCCGTACCAAGGCATCTGGCCTGGACCATTGCAGGCGCTAATACAGGCACGACTACCGGAATTCCAGTTTAATATCCATAAAATGCCAAAAATGTTATTTTATCATCTCGAAGCGTTGTTTATAGTTCCTTGGGTCGTATTTGATGTCCTGGAGAAATATAATGTGATCCGGTAACGGCTCCGTACCAAGGCGACCGGCCTGGACCATGGAAGGCGATAATTAGGAACGAGAGGAACTCCAGTTTAATTGCCATAAAATACAAAAAAAAATGTAACTTGATCATTTCGAAGCATTGGTAATGGTTCCTTGGGTCGTATTTGATGTCCCAGACAAATATCCTGATATCCGGTACCGGCTCCGTACAAGGGCGTCCGGCCTGGACCATGGCAGGCGATAATACAGGCACGACTGGCGGAATTCCTACTTAATTGCCATAAAATGCCAAAAATGTAACTCGATCATTTCGAAGAGTTGGTTATGGTTACTTGGGTCATATTTCATATCTCGGAAAAATATCATGTGACCCAGTTCCGGCTTCGTACCAAGGCGTCCGACCTGGACCAGGGCAGGCGATAATACAGGCACGACTGTCGGAATTCTAGTTTAATTGCCATAAAATGCCAAAAAATGTAACTTGATCATTTCGAAGCGTTGGTTATGGTTCCTTGTGTTGTATTTGATGTCCCGGAAAAATATCATGTGATCCAATATCGGCTCCGCACCAAGGCATCCGGCCAGGACCATGGAAGGCGATAATACATGCACGGCTGGCGGAATTCCAGTTTAATTGATATAAAATGCCAAAAAATGTAACTTGATCATTTCGAAGCGTTGGTTATGGTTCCTTGTGTTGTATACCATGTCCTGGATAAATATCATGTGATTCGGTACCAGCTCCGACCAAGGCGTCCGGCCTGGACTATGGCAGGCAATAATACAGGCACGGCTGGCGGAATTCCAGTTTAATTGATATAAAATGCCAAAAAATGTAACTTGATCATTTCAAAGCGTTGGTTATGAATCCTTGGGTTGTATTTGATTTTCCGAAAAAATATCATGCGCTTCGGTACCGGCTACGTTTCAACGCGTCCGGCCTGGACCATGGAAGGCTAAAATGCAGCATGAATTGGCGGAATTCTAGTTTAATATCCATAAAAAGTCAAAAAATGTAACTTGATCCTCTCGAAGTGTTGGTTATGGTCTCTTGGGTTGTATTTGATGTCATGGACAAATATCATGCTATCCGGTACCGGATCCATACCAAGGCGTCCGGCCTGGACCATGGATGGCGATAATACAAGCACGACTGGCTGAATTCCAGTTTAATTGCCATAAAATGCCAAAAAATATAACTTGATCATTTCGAAGTTTTTGTTATGGTTCCTAGGGTTATATTTGATGTCCCGGACAAATATCATGCGATTCGTTACTGGCTCCGTACCAAGGTCTCCCGCCTGGACCATGGCAGGCGATAATACATGAACGACTGGAGGAATTCTAGTTTAATTGCCATAAAATGTCAAAAAATATAACTTTATCATTTTGAAGCGTTGGTTATGGTTCCTTGTGTTGTATTTGATGTCCCGGATAAATATCATGCGATCTGGTATCAGTTCCGTACCAAGGCATCCGGCCAGGACCATGGCAGGCGATAATACAGGCACGGCTGGCGGAATTCCAGTTTAATTGACATAAAATGCTAAAAAATGTAAGTTGATCATTTCGAAGCGTTGGTTCTAGCTCCTTGGGTCGTATTTGATGTCCTGGATAAATATCATGTGATCCGGTACCAGCTCCGTACCAAGGCGTCCGGCCTGGACTATGGCAGGCAATAATACAGGCACGGCTGGCGGAATTCCAGTTTAATTGCCATAAAATTCCAAAAACTTTAACTTGATCATTTCGAAGTGTTGGTTATGAATCCTTGGGTTGTATTTGATTTCCCGGACAAATATCATGTGCTTCAGTACCGGCTACGTTCCAACGCGTCCGGTCTGGATGATGGAAGGCGATAATGCAGGCACGACTTGGCGGAATTCTAGTTTAATTGCCATAAAAAGTCAAAAAATGTAACTTGATCCTTTCGAAGAGTTGGTTATGGTTTCTTGGGTCGTATTTGATGTCATGGAAAAATATCATGCGATCCGGTACCAGATCCATACCAAGGCGTCCGGCCTGGACCATGGATGGCGATAATACAGGAACGACTGGCTGAATTCCAGTTTAATTGCCATTAAATGCCAAAAAATATAACTTGATAATTTTGAAGTTTTTGTTATGGTTCCTAGGGTCATATTTGATGTCCTGGACAAATATCATGTGATTTGGTACCGGCTACGTACCACGGTGTCCGGCCTGGACCATGGTAGGCGATAATAAAGGCACGACTTGGCGAAATTCCAGTTTAATTGCCATAAAATGCCAAAAAATGTAACTTGATCATTTCGAAGTTTTGGTTATGGTTCTTTGGGTCTTATTTGATTTCCCGTACAAATATCATGCGATTCGGTACCGCCTACGTACCACGGCGTCCGGCCTGGACCATGGCAGGCGATAATACAAGCACGACTTGGCGAAATTTTAATTTGATAGCCATAAAATGCAAAAAAATGTAACTTGATCATTTCGAAGAGTTGTTTATGGTTCCTTGGGTTGTATTTGATGTCCCACAAAAATATATTGCGATCCGGTACCGTCTCCATACCAAGGCGTCCGACCTGGACCATGGATGGCGATAATACAGGCACGACTGGCAAAATTCCAGTCTAATTTCCATAAAATGCCAAAAAATATAAGTTGCTCATTTCGAAGCATTGGTTATGGTTCCTTGGGACATATTTAATGTCACGGACAAATATCATGCGACCCGGTACCGGCTCCATACCAAGGCGTCCGGCCTGGACCATGGCCGGCCATAATACATGCACGACTGTCGGAATTCCAGTTTAATTGCCATAAAATACCAAAAAATGTAACTTGATCATTTAGAAGTGTTGGTTATGGTTCCTTGGGTCGTATTTGATGTCCCGGACAAATATCATGATATCCGGTACAGTCTGTGTACCAAGGCGTCCGACCTGGACCATGGCAGGCGATAATAGACGCACGACTGGCGGAATTCCAATTTAATTGCCAAAAAATACTGAAAAATGTAACTTGATCATTTGGAAGCGTTGGTTATGGTTCCTTGGGTCGTAGTTGATGTCCAAGACAAATATCATGTGATCCGATACCGGCTCCGTACCAAGGCGTCCGACCTGGACCATGGCAGGCGCTAATACAGGCACGACTGGCGGAATTCAAGTTTAATTGTCATAAAAAGCCAAAAAATGTAACTTGATCATTTGAAAACGTTGGTTATGGTTCCTTGATTCATATTTCATATCCCGGAAAAATATCATACGACCTGGCACCCGCTTCGTACCTAGGTGTCCGGCCTGCACCACGGCAGGCGTTAATACAGGCACGACTGTCGGAATTCCAGTTTAATTGCCATAAAATTCCAAAAAATGTAACTTGATCATTTAAAAGCGTTGGTTATGGTGCCTTGGGTCGTATTTGATGTCCCGGACAAATATCATGGTATCTGATACCGTCTGTGTACCAAGGCGTCCGGCCTGGACCATGGCAGGCGATAATAGAGGCACGACTGGCGGAATTCCAATTTAATTGCCAGAAAATGCAGAAAAATGTAACTTGATAATTTGGAAGCGTTGGTTATGGTTCCTTGGGTCGTATTTGATGTCCAAGACAAATATCATGCGATCCGGTACCGGCTCCGTACCAGGGCATCCGGCCTAGACCATGGCAGGCGCTAATACAGGCACGACTGTCGGAATTCAAATTTAATTGACATAAAATGCCAAAAAATGTAACTTGATCATTTGGAAACGTTGGTTATGGTTCCTTGATTCATATTTCAATCCCGGACAAATATCATGCGACCTGGTACCGGCTTCGTACCTAGGTGTCCGACCTGGACCATGGCAGGCGATAATACAGGCACGACTGTCGGAATTCAAATTTAATTGACATAAAATGCCAAAAAATGTAAATTGATTATTTCGAAGCATTGGTTATGGTTCCTTGGATCATTATTTAATGTCTCACACAAATATCATGTGATCCAGTACCATCTCCGTACCAAGGCGTCCGGCCTGGACCATGGCAGGCGATAATACAGGCACGACTGTCGGAATTCAAATTTAATTGACATAAAATGCCAAAAAATGTAAATTGATTATTTCGAAGCATTGGTTATGGTTCCTTGGATCATTATTTAATGTCTCACACAAATATCATGTGATCCAGTACCATCTCCGTACCAAGGCGTCCGGCCTGGACCATGGCAGGCGATAATACAGGCACGACGAGCGGAATTCAAGTTTAATTGCCATAAAATGACAAAAATGTAACTTGATCATTTCGAAGCGTTGGCTATTGTTCCTTGGGTCATATTTCATATCCCGGACAAATATCATGTGACCCTGTACCGGCTCCGTATCAAGGCGTCCGGCCTGGACCACGGCAGGCGATAATACAGGCACGATTGTCGGAATTCTAGTTTAATTGTCATAAAAAACCAATAAATGTCACTTGCTCATTTCAAAGAATTGGTTATGGTTTCTTGGTTCATATTTGATATCACGGACAAATATCATGTGATCCGATACCGTCTCCGTACCAAGGCGTCCGGCGTGGTCCATGGCAGGCGATAATACATGCACGACTGACGAAATTCCAAATTAATAGCCATAAAATGCCAAAAATGTAACTTGATCGTTTTGAAGTGTTGGTTATGGTTCCTCGAGTCGTATTTGATGTCCCAGAAAAATATCATGAGATTCGGTACCGGCTCTGTACCAAGGCGTCCGGCCTGGACCATGGCAGGCAATAATACAGGCACGACTGGCGAAATTCCAATTTAATTACCATAAAATGCCAAAAAAAGTAACATGATCATTTCGAAGCATTGGGTATAGTTCCTTGTGTCGTATTTGGTGTCTCGGACAAATATCATGAGATTCGGTACCGGCTCTGTACCAAGGAGTCCAATCTGGACCATGGCAGGCAATAATATAGGCATGACTGGCGCAATTCCAGTTTAATTTCCATAAAATGCAAAAAAAAGTAACTTGTTCATGTCGAAGTACCGGCTCCGTACCAAGGCGTCCGGCCTGGAAAATGGAAGGCGATAATACATGCACGACTGACGGAATTCCAGTTTAATTGCCATGTAATGCCAAAAAATGTAACTTGATCATTTCGAAGAGTTGGTTATGGTTCCTTTGGTTGCATTTGATGTCCCGAAAAACTAACATGCGATCCGGTACCGGCTCCATAGCAAGGCGTCCGGACTGGACCATGGATGGCGATAATACAGGCACGACTGGCAGAATTCCAATTTAATTGCCATAAAATGCCAAATAATGTAACTTGAACATTTCGAAGCATTGTTTATGGTTCCTTGGGTCATATTTGATGTCCAGGACAAATATCATACGATTCGGTACCGGCCCCGTACCAAGGCGTCCGACCTGGACCGTGGCAAGCACTAATACATGCACGACTGGCGGAATTCCAGTTTAATTGCCATAGAATGCAAAAAAAAAAAATGTAACTTGATCATTTCGAAGCGTTGGATATGGTTCCTTGGGTAGTATTTGATGTCCCGGAAAAATATCATGCGATCCGGTACCGTCTCCGTACCAAGGCGTTCGGCCTGGACCATGGCAGGCGATAATACAGGCACGAATAGCGGAATTCCAGTTTAATTGCCACAAAATTCCAAAAAATTTAACTTGATCATTTCGAAGAGTTGGTTATGGTTCCTTGGGTCGTATTTGATGTCCTAGAGTAAATATCATGCGATCTGGTACCGATTCCATACTAGGCGTCCGGCCTGGACCATGGCAGGCAATAATACATGCACGATTGACGGAATTCCAGTTTAATTGCCATAAAATGCCAAGAAAGTAACTTGATCATTTCGAAGAGTTGGTTATGGTTCCTTGGGTTGTATTTGATGTTCCGAAAAAATATCATGTGATCCGGTAACGGCTCCGTACCAAGGTGTCCGGCATGGACCATGACAGGCAATAGCATAGGCACAACTGGCGGAATTCTAGTTTAATTGCCATAAAATGCCAAAAAAGTAACTTGATCATTTCGAAGATTTGGTTATGGCTCCTTGTGTCGTATTTGATGTCCCAAACAAATATCATGATATCTGGTACCAGCTCCGTACCAAGGCGTCCGGCCTGGACCATGGATGGCGATAATACAGGCACGACTAGTTGAATTCCAGTTTAATTGCCATAAAATGCCAAGAAATGTAACTTGATCATTTTGGAAGCGTTGATTATGGTTCCTTGGGTCATATTTTATGTCCCGGATAAATATCATGCAATTCGGTACTGGCTACGTACCACGTCGTCCGGCCTGGACTATGGCAGGCGATAATAAAGGCACGACTGACGGAATTCCAGTTTAATAGCCATAAAATGCCAAAAAATTTAACTTGATTCTTTCGAAGCGTTGGTTATGGTTCTTTTGGTCATATTTGATGTCCCGGACAAATATCATGCGACCCGGTACCAGCTCCATACGAAGGCGTTCGGCCTGGACCATGGCAAGCGATAATATAGGTACGACTGGCGGAATTCCAGTTTAATTGCCATAAAATGCCAACAAATGTAACTTGATCATTTCTAAACATTGGTTATGGTTCCTTGGGTAGTATTTGATATCCCGGAGAAATATCATGTGATCCGGTACCGGCTCAATACCAAGGCGTCCGGCCTGGACTATGGCAGGCGATAATACAGGCACGGCTGGCGGAATTCCAGTTTAATTGCCATAAAATTTCAAAAAATATAACTTGATCATTTCAAAGCGTTGGCTGTGGTTCCTAATGTCATATTTGATGTCCAAAAAAATATCATGCAATCTAGAACTGGCTCCATACTAAGGCGTCCGGCATGGGCCATGGTAGGCGATAATACAGACACGACTGGCGGAATTCCAATTTAATTGCCATAAAATGCCAAAAAATGTAACTTGATCATTTTGAAGCGTTAGTTATGGTTCCATGGGTCGTATTTGCTGTCCTGGATAAATATCATGTGATCCGGTACCGGATCCGTACCAAGGCGTCCGGCCTGGACCATGGCAGGCGATAATACAGGCACGACTAGCGGAATTCCAGTTTAATTGCCATAAAATGGAAAAGCATGTAAATCGATCATTTCGAAGCGTAGGTTATGGTTCCTAAAGTGGTATTTAATGTCCGGACAAATATCATGCAATCCGGTATCGACTCCATACCAAGGCGTCCGGCCTGGACCATGGCGAGCAATAATATAGGTACGACTAGCGAAATTCTACTTTAATTGCCATAAAATTCCAAAAAATGTAACTTGATCATTTCGAAGATTTGGTTATGGTTCCTTGGGTCGTATTTGATGTCCTGGAGAAATATCATGCAAACCGGTACCGTATCCGTACCAAGGTGTCCGACCTGGACCATGGCAGGTGATAATACAGGCACGACTAGCGGAAATCCAGTTTAATTGCCATAAAATGCCAAAAAATGTAACTTGATCATTACGAAGTCTTGGTTATGGTTCCTTGGGTCGCATTTGATGTCCCGGACAAATTTCATGCGATTCGGTACCGGCTCCATACCAAGGCGTCCGTCCTGGACCATGGCAGGCGATAATAACGACACGACTGTCGGAAATCAAGTTTAATTGCCATAAAATGCCAAAATGTATCTTGATCATTTCGAAGTGTTGGTTATGGTTCCTTAGGTCGTGTTTGATGTCCCGGAAAAATATCATGCGATCCGGTACCGGCACCATACCAAGGCGTCCGGCCTGGACCATGGATGGCGATAATACAGGCACGACTAGCGGAATTCCAGTTTAATATCCATAAAATGCTAAAAAATGTAACTTAATCATTTCGAAGCGTTGGTTATGGTTCCTTGGGTCGTATTTGATGTCCAGAAAAAATATCATGCAATCTGGTACCGGCTCTGTACCAAAGCGTCTGGCCTGGATTATGGCAGGCGATAATACAGGCATGACTTGCGGAATTCCAGTTTAATTGACATAAAATGACAAAAAATGTAACTTGATCATTTCGAGGAGTTGGTTATGGTTCCTTGGGTCGTATTTAATGTCCCGGACAAATATCATGTGATATGGTACTGGAAAAGTACCAAGGTATCTGGGCTGGACCATGGTAGGCGATAATACATGCGCGACTCGGCGGAATACCAGTTTAATTGCCATAAAATGCCCAAAATATTTAACTTGATCATTTCGAAGAGTTGGTTATGGTTCCTTGGGTCGTGTTTGATGTCCCGAAAAAATATCATGCAATCCGGTACGAGCACCATACCAAGGCGTCCGGCCTGGACCACGGATGGCGATAATACAGGCACGACTAGCGGAATTCCAGTTTAATATCCATAAAATGCTAAAAAATGTAACATAATCATTTCGAAGCGTTGGTTATAGTTCCTTGGTTCGTGTTTGATGTCCATAAAAAATATCATGCGATCTGGTACCGGCTCTGTACCAAAGCGTCTGGCCTGGATTATGGCAGGCGATAATATAGGCGTGACTTGCGGATGTCTAGTTTAATTGACATAAAGTGCCAAAAATGTAACTTGATCATTTCGAAGCGTTGGTTATGGTTCCTTGGGTCGTATTTGATGTCCCGGACAAATATCATGCCATCTGGTACCGGCTCCGTACCAAGGTCTATGGCATGGACCATGGCAGGCGATAATACAGGCACTTCTAGCAGAATGCCAGTTTAATTGCCATAAAATGCCAAAAAATGTAACTTGATCATTTAAAAGCGTTAGTTATGGTTACTTGGGCCGTATTTGATGTCCCGGACAAATATCATGCTATCCAATACCGGCTCCGTGCCAAGGCATCCGGCCTGGACCATGGCAGGTGATATTACAGACACGACTGGTGGAATTCCAGTTTAATTTCCAAAAAATGTAACTTGATCATTTCGAAGCATTTTTTATGGTTCCTTGGGTCGTATATGATGTCCCAGAAAAATATCATACGATCCGATAACGACTCCGTACCAAGGCGTCCGGCCTGGACCATGGAAGGTGATAATATAAAATATTTGTCCGAGACATCAAATAAAACACAAGGAACCATAACCATGATCCTGGTAGTCGACACAGACTCTAAACTTCCCATCTTTCTTTGGCTCAGGCACGATGTTGGCTAACCATGTCGGGTATTCAACCACTCAGAGAACCCTGGCGTTGATCTGCTTGGTGACCTCTTCTTTGATGTTCAAGATCATGTCCAGTTTGAACTTCCTGAGCTTTTGCTTCACCGGTGGGCATGTTGGCTCGGTTGGCAGCTTGTGGGCCACAATAGATGTACTGAGGCCAGTCATGTCATCATACGACCAGGCGAATATGTCCTTATATTCTCCAAAAACCCTGTATATTCCTCCTTTTCTAATGGCGACAGATGAACGCCGATGCGTGTTTCTTTGACGTTCTCTGTGGTTCCCAGGTTGACAACCTCAGTCTCGTCCAAGTTAGACTTAGGTCTATTCTCAAAGTTCTCAACCTCTTTCACAATATCCTCAGGTATATCATCATTGTCTGAATCGGAATCCGTTTGTTGCGTTGCCTCGTTGCATGTCACAGTCATCGGTTCATCAAGATAAGTAATAGTAATGTTGTGTAAATAAAGTAATGGGGAGGAAAACAGCAGCAATTAAATATATGATTTATAGAGAAACCGCAAATGCTTTGATAAATTGAATAATCATTTGAACATAGGAGCTCTTTCTTGCAGAAATTAAAAATGCGAAAAGGAAGAAAACACAATATTTTTTTAAATAAATAAGCTGTAAATAAATGCTTGTTTTGTTAGCCTTGCTACCCCGAGATCGGCGGGCTTTGGTCGTCCTGACAGACCAATTCTTGAGATATGATCCTCTGCTCACGACCTGTATGGAAGGGCCTTCCTCCCCCCCTCCCTCTTCAAGAATGACACAGCAATCCATGTCCTCGTCATCCAAAAGTAAATCCCTCATTGCCGCTAACGCTTCCTCTTCGTCCGTATCGTAGATGATATCAGCTTGCTGGAAAGTTTGTTCTAAGTGAGGTATTGGCTCCTCCAATGAGTAGTAGGGATTGTGCCATGGTGGCGACCAGTCCTTGAATTCCTTCCAAGTGTACTCATACCCTAGCCCGAAAGAGGTACCGTGCTTCTTGAGTGTTATTGGCTTCGTTATTCCCTGGAGATTTTTACCGAGCCGTTTGCCTGGATCGTATCCTTTCCAGTTCAAGATTCTCTCGATCTTACTGTCCCACCATTTGTCCTTATCAATGGCATTAAATCGTTCAATGTTGTGGTGGATTTCTCCACCCAGCTTCCTTCTCCCCTTAGTGACCGAAAAAGTCTGGCGACCGTAGATATGGTTGCTAGCGTTTCCATGAATGACTACCTCTTGATGATTCCATTCAAACTTCAACGCTTGATGTAGGGTTGATTCCACGGCCCCAACAACACTTATCCAAGGTCTCCCTAATAAAAAGTTGTAGGGTGCAGGCACGTCTATCACTTGGAAGTCTACATCGAACCAGGTTGGTCCCATCTGTAAGCACAAGGTGATTTCTCCCATAGTGGACCTCTGCGAACCATCGAAGGCCTTTAAATTGATCTCTCATTCTTTTATATCATGTATACTTTGGCCCAATTTCTTGAGTGTGATCAGCGGAAAAATGTTGAGGCTGGAACCCCCATCAATTAAGATCCTTTTAATGAAGTGGTCCTCACATTGCACAGTGATATGCAGTGCTCTATTATTCCCTAACCCTTCGGGCGGCCAATCGTCTTCATGGAAAGTAATCTTGTGGCTTTCCAGACCTGGCCCACCATGTTTGCCATCTCCCCGCTGGTGATACTGTCTGGTACGTATGCCTCACTCAGCACTCTCAGTAAGGCGCTCCTGTGCATCTCAGAATTTTGTAATAGAGAGAGGATAGATATCTTAGCTGGTGTCTTGTTCAACTGGTTGAGGATTGAGTACTCCTTGGCTTGGATCTTTCTCCAATGATTGTCTGAACCTCTCTCAATGGTGGGAGGACGGTTGGCAGCCTGCTTGCTAGATTCAGCCAAATGTTCAGGGGTATAAACTCTGCCAGTTCTGGTCATACCTTGTGTAGTAATGGCTTCCTTAGACCTGCTTTTACCCTTTCTCCTTGCTTCAGTTGTGTAGTCCCATGGAATGGTGTTTAAGTAAAAGGGTGGAATTGTTGACATTGCCACTGGAATAGGTGTGGTCATCCTCATTCCCACCAGAATATATGTTATAGGCGGCCAGACTGCTACTTCGAGTGGCCGTACAAACGCAACTTCAGTCGGCATTGGGGCCTTTTCCTTTGTGGGCGGTCTCGATTCAAACTCGAGTGGAATGGACATGTTTACCTCAGCATCCCCGGATGGTTGCATCTGAACCACAATTGGGTTGAGAGTAATTGTGGGTTTCTTCGGATCGCCCTCTGCAATCAGCCCAATTGATCCCTCAGGATCCCAATCATCAGCTACTTCAATCATATGGACACCACCTTTATGGGCTGGCAGTAGATTATTGCGAATATTAGGAGCAGGGTCTTTGGCTACAAAGATTTTTTTGTCTATGAGGGTTTGTATCTTGTCTTTCAAGGAAAGTCATTCATCGATGGTATGTCCCTTCATGCCAGAGTGGTAAGCACAGGATTTGTTTGGGCTGATCCACTTAGAAGGGTTCTCAGGGGTGGCAGCAGGAATGGGTGTGACGTAACTGGCGACTTTGAGTTTTTCATATAGTTGATCAATGGGCTCGGCTATGGCAGTATACTGTTTTGGAGGGCGACGGTCGAAGTTAGGGCGAGGTATTGGGAAGTTTTGGCGAGTAGGTGGTGATTGGTAGTGAGAAGGTTGGGAATTGTAGGAGTTGTAAACGGGAGCTGGTTGGGAGTATCTGGGTGAGGTAGGCTGATATGTGGGTGGTGGAGATTGATATGTGGGTGAGGGTGCTTGGTATTGAGGTGAAGGTGCTTGGTAACTTGGAGCTGGTTGGTATGTGGTTGAGGGTGCTGGATATACTTGGTATTTGGGTGGGGAATTGGCTTGTTGTGCAACCATCACGGCTCCCACATCCTTCTTTCTGGACACACCACCAGACTATAGAGCTTTATTAGTAGCATGTAAAGCTTCAAAGTTGGTAACCGTACCGCTTTTGATGCCTTCTTTGATTCGCTCTCCCAATTTGATGATGTTAGAGAATTTGTAACCTTCGACCATCATCAGCCGCTCGTAATATTGAGGATCCTGAGCTCGTACAAAGAATTTCTTCATTTGTTCCTCCTCTAAGGCTGGCCTAACCTTGGTAGATTCTGACCTCCAACGAGTAGCATACTCACAAAAAGTCTCCATTGGCTTCTTCTTTAAATTCTGGATGTAGAACACATCCTGAGCATTCTTCGTGTTGAACCTATATCGATCCATGAAGTCTGTTGCCATGCTTACCCAATTAGTCCATTTCTTTGGATCCTGGCCGATGTACCAGGACAGTGCATCTCCTTTCAAACTCCTCATGAAGAGTTTCATGCGGATTCTTTCATCTTTTCCCACGCCAACCAATTTGTCGCAGTAAGTTCTCAAATGGACTCTTGGATCACCAGTACCATTGAACATCTCGAACTTAGGAGGTTTGTACCCCTCGGGCAGTTCGACATTAGGCTGTATGCAAAGATCTTCATAGTTCAGCCGCTCAATCCCTCTAACTCCTTCGACGCCCTGAACTCGATTGCTCAACTTCTTGAGTTCCTCGGCCAAATTCCTGATGATCCTAACCTTCTCGTCAGACTCAGGGGTATGTGGTGTGGAATGAGCCACGGTTTCACATAAATGGGTTTATTGTAGGCTGGAAGTGGTCTTCTATCTGATCCTGGAGAGGTGGAGTGTTATGGTGACAAGCATTGCATTGTGCTGGTGGGACTTGGTCATTGGGGTGATTCGGTTGTTTAGGGATGTTTTTTGGTAAAGTGGGGTTTGGAACATGTGGGAAGTGGACATCCGGAACATTGAGGGAAAATGATAGGTGAGCCAAATTCTTGACTTGGTCAAGTTCCTCTTGGAACTTCAGCAGCTTCTTCTCCAGTGGAGACATACCCTCTTGCAGAACCTGAATACCCCGACCATCCACGATCTCAACCTGTTCATCCCTGTTGTCTTTTTTGACGACGCTTGCCTCTTCCATCTTAGTTTTACCCTTGCTTTTTCCTTTGGGAGGACTATGAGGAGGGACCTTTGATCATGTGCGGTAGGCGGATGATGCCAGAATGCACGAACCAACCTTTGGGGAGGGGAATAATAAATAAAGAAAAGAAAAAAGTAATGAAGTTAGTGAGGATCATAAAAAAAATGTTTCAGTATTTAAACACATAAGGCGGAAATGAAAAGCGTGTCCTAAGTTGGGGACCTCTTTGTGCTCGAGGTAGGCCTAGCGACAAATTGATTTGGAGAAGTTAAGATGCTAAACGCCTCATTTTATTGATTATAAAATAGACAAATCCAACACGACTCTAAGAATGCGAAAAATATAAAATGTCACTAAGGGCCAGGGGCCTTATTACATCAGAAGGAAAAGTAAAGACAATCATATCTACTTGGTCCCAGAAGGAACTTCCCCAGACTCGGCATCTCTGCTCGCCTTGATCAGCGTCCCCACCTCACGGAGTCCCAGCAGCAAGTAGGTCCTGGCTAGAATTCCTCTTTCGGCTCCCTCGGTCTTCTGACAGATCTCGATCCTCCTAATGAACTTCTCCTCTAAGTCGACTATGCCTCGCTCCAACTGTGCTAGCCTCTGGGTAGAGGTGATGGCCATGTCTTTCCATTCCTCTATCATCTTCTTGTTGGCCTCGTGTATTTTGTGATGATCTTCTTCATAATCACGGAGCCTCTTGCGCAACTGGTTGAGTCTAGTCATTGCCTCGGCCATCTCATCTATGACCCTGTGGCCTTCAGCAAACCCTGGCTCGATACTTCCACCCCAGTTATCTTCCAACCATCCCAGATAATAAGGAGAGTAACCAGCATGATACCTGTCGGGTTCAATAGTGTCCTTTCCTAACCGGATCTTGCAGTGCCACAAATGCTGAGCTTGGAACTTATGAGGGATGCCGTCGTTTTGCAAATCTGCCCTGAGATAACTCATCTTCTTGACCCTTGTTACAACTTGCTTCCTTCCTGCCTTCCTTATGACTCAGATCAGGACATAAGGATACGTCCCTCTAAGACCAATAAATATCATAAATGGGGTGTCTCGAGTTCGGATGATGAACTCGTCGGTTGGGAACCACTCAAACATCCACTTAATTTGATCCTTGGTCAAGTTTCCTAGCAACTCGGCCCATCCATTGGCGTTTTCTGGCTGAACAAACATGTCGGGGATGTAGTTCATACACTTTGGATGATGGAAAGCAATATGATCATCTCAAATTCTCCTATGGATGTCCTGACGGTAGTCACCCTTTTGCAAATGCTCAGTGAGCCACAGTTGGAGTAACAGATTGCAACCCTCGAAATGTTTTGCCCCTCGTTGACACTTTTCCAAGGCTCGGTACATGTCAGCAATGATCATTGGCATGATACTGAAGTCCTTCCCGTCAATCCCTTCCATCAGAGTCTTGGTAACCATAGCCAACGTGGTGTGGATTCTTTCTTTCTTTGTCGGGAACACCATCAGACCCAAGAAGCATACTATAAAGACGAATACCCGGCGGTGAATTTGCCCTAGAGAAGTAAGGGCGAACTCTTCCTAATAAGTGCGGTAAGACTGGCTACGACCATACCTCTCGTACAAATATTCAAAGGGGATGTACGAGTCGTCCAAGCAGGCCAAGTCTGGATTTTTCTTTAGTCCCATCATCTTGAGAAAACCTCGGCCTGTACGGTTTTCAGGCATCAATAAACCTGGAGACTCCCAAGCTAAACCGGCTAACCCTCCTATTTCCTCTAGCAATGGTGTCATCTCATTGTTTCCAAAGCGAAGACCGACCGACCACCTTCCCAGAACAAGGTAGAAGCTTATATCATCATGTTGTTAGGCTGAATGTCCAGAAGAGAGGGCAGGTTGACCAAGTGTTTTCTGACGACTGTTTTGTCACTGGAGTGAAGATCCTCCCACCAGTTTAGTAATTTGGGGTGGATATTGGTGACCATGCCGAATCTGGGGACCTCGTGCCTCATTTCTACAAAATAAACAGGTTAGGCTTTTACCCCCACCAGACTCGACTATTTAACATCAATAATTAGCATGGGCATTTAGTTCTCCAAAGAAATGCACAAAATGTGAAGGCGTCCGTTTGGGTTCCAGGGAAACCCAATGGGATTTGGACAAGGCTATCTTAAAGGCTGTTGTGCGGACAACACATTAGCCTGGCTAGGTTTGACCATGATGCATGTAGCATACAATAGAGTAAGGTTTCTATGGGATTTTAGACCAGTACCCTTGGGCGGACAACTCAAGGGGAAGGCACGGAACTGTCGACTACACCGCTGATCGACTAGTTTTATCACAAATACGCCTTTCTGAAATTAGGGGTAGTAATATTGGAATTCCGCCATAATCAGACAGAGCCGGTACCGCATCGCATGATATTTTTCTGGGACATCAAATACAACCCAAGGAACCATAAAAAACGCTTTTAAATGATCAAGTTACATTTTTTGGCATTTAATGGCAATTAAACTGGAATTGCGCCAGTCATGCCTCTATTATCGCCTGTCGTGGTCCAGGTCGGACTCCTTGTTACGAAGCCGGTACCGAATCTCATGATATTTTTTCGAGACATCAAATAAGACACAAGGAACCATAACCAACGCTTCGAAATGATCAAGTTACATTTTTGGCATTTTATGGCAATTAAACTGAAATTCCGCCAGTCGTCCCTGTACTATCGCCTGCCATGGTCCAGGCCGGACGCCGTACGGAGCTATTACCGGATCACATGATATTTTCCAGGACATAAAATACGACCCAAGGAACCATAACCAACGCTTTGAAATGATCAAGTTAAATTTTTTGGCATTTTATGGCAATTAAACTGGAATTCCGTCAGTCGTGCATGTATTATCGCCTGCCATAGTCCAGGTCGGACGCCTTGGTACGGAGTCGGTACCGGATCATATGATATTTGTCCGGGATATAAAATATGACCCAAGTAACCATAACTAACGCTTTGAAATGATCAAGTTACATTTTTTGGCATTTTATGGCAATTAAACACGAATTCGGACACTCGTGCCTGTATTATCGCCTGCCATGGTCAAGGCCAGACGCCTTGGTAAGGAGCCAGTACCGGGTCGCATGATATTTGTCCGGGACATTAAATACGACCTAAGGAACCATAACCAACTCTTCAAAATGATCAAGTTACATTTTTTGGCATTTTATGGCAATTAAACTGGAATTCCGCCAGTCGTGCCAGTATTAGCGCATGGTCTAGGCCGGACGCCTTGTTACGGAGCCGGTACCGGATCACATGATATTTGTCCTGTACATCAAATACGACCCAAGGAACCATAACAAATGCTTCGAAATGATCAAGTTACATTTTTTGGCATTTTATGGCAATTAAACTGGAATTCCGCCAGTCGTGTCTCTATTATCACCTGCCATGGTCCAGGCCGGAATCCTTCATACAGAGCCGGTACCGAATCGCATGATATTTCTCCAGGACATCAAATACGACCCACGGAACCATAACCAACCGCTTCGAAATGATCAAATTACATTTTTTGGCATTTTATGGCAATTAAACTGGAATTCCGCTAGTCGTGCATGTATTACCGCCTGCCATGGTCCAGGCCGGACACCTTGGTACGAAGCCGGTACCGGGTCACATGATATTTGTCTGGGACATTAAATATGACCCAAGGAACCATAACGAACGCTTCAAAATGATCAAGTTATATTATTTTGAATTTTATGGCAATTAAAATGTAATTCCGCCAGTCGTGCAGGTATTATCGCTATCCATGGTCCAGGCCGGACGCCTTGGTATGGAGCTGGTGCCGGATCACATGATATTTTTCCGGGAAATCAAATACAACCCAATGAACCATAACCAACTCTTCGAAATGATCAAGTTACATTTTTTGGCATTTTCTGGCAATTAAACTGGAATTCCGCCAATCGTGCCTGTATTATCGCCTCCCATGGTCCAAGTCGGACGCCGTGGTACATAGCCGGTACCGAATCGCATGATATTTGTCCGGGACATCAAATATGACCCAAGGAACCATAACCAAAACTTCGAAATGATGAAGTTACATTTTTTAGCATTTATTGCAATTAAACTGGAATTCCGCCAAGTCGTGCCTGTATTATTGCCTGTATCATTTCGAAACATTTTTTTATGGTTCCTCTGGTAGTATTTGATGTCCCGGAAAAATATCATGCGATCCGGTACCGGCTCCGTACCAAGGCGTCCGGTCTGGAGCATGGTAGGCGATAATACATGCACCACTGGCGGAATTCCAGTTTAATTGCCATAAAATGCCAAAAAATGTAACTTGATCATTTCGAAGCGTTAGTTATGGTTCCTTGGGTCGTATTTAATGTCCAGGACAAATATCAGGCAATCCGGTACCGGCTCCGTACCAAGGCGTCCGGCCGGAACCATGGCAGGCGATAATACAGGCACCACTGACGGAATTCCAATTTAATTGCCATTAAATGCATAAAAAATGTAATGTGATCATTTAGAAGCGTTGGTTATGGTTCCTTGGGTCGTATTTGATGTCCCGGAAAAATATTATGTGATACGGTACCGGCTACGTACCAAGGCGTCCGGCCTGGACCACGGCAGGCGATAATACAGGCACGACTGGCGGAATTCTAGTTTAATTTCCATAAAATGCAGAAAAATGTAACTTGATCATTTAGAAGCGTTGGTTATGGTTCCTTGGGTTGTATTTGATGCCCCGGATAAATATCATGCTATCCGGTACCGGCTCCGTACCAAGGCGTCCGGCTTGGACCATGGCAGGCGAAAATAACGACTGGTGGAATTCCAGTTTAATTCCCATAAAATGCCAAAAATATAACTTGATCATTTCGAAGCACTAGTTATGGTTCTTTGCGTCGTATTTTCTTTCCCGGAGAAATATCATGCGATCTGGTACCGGCTCCGTTCCAAGGCGTCCGGCCTGGACCATGGCAGGCGATAATACATGCACGATTGGCGGAATTCCAGTTTAATTTCTATAAATTGCCTAAAAACGTAACTTGATCATTTCGAAGCGTGTGTTATGGTTCCTTGGGTCGTATTTAATGTCCCGGATAAATATCATGCTATCCTATACCGGCTCCGTACCAAGGCGTCCGGCCTGGACCATGGCAGGCGAAAATAACGACTGGTGGAATTCCAGTTTAATTTCTATAAATTGCCTAAAAACGTAACTTGATCATTTCGAAGCACTAGTTATGGTTCTTTGCGTAGTATTTTCTTTCCCGGAGAAATATCATGCGATCTGGTACCGGCTCCGTTCCAAGGCGTCCGGCCTGGACCATGGCAGGCGATAATACAAGCACGATTGGTGGAATTCCAGTTTAATTACCATAAAATGCCAGAAATGTAACTTGATCATTTATAAGCGTTAATTATGGTTACCTGGGTTGTATTTGATGTCCCATACAAATATCATGCAATCCGGTACCGGATCCGTACCAAGGCGTCCGGCCTGGACCATGGTAGGCGATAAAAAAGGCACGACTGGCGGAATTCCAGTTTAATTGCCATAAAATGCCAAAAAATGTAACGTGATCCTTTCGAAGCATTGGTTATGGTTCCTTGGGTCGTATTTGATGTCCCGGAGAAATATCAGGTGATCCGGTACCGGATCCGTACCAAGGCGTCCGTCCTGGACCATAGCAGGCGATAGTAGAGGCACGACTGGCGGAATTCCAGTTTAATTGCCATAAAATGCAAAAAAATTTAACTTTATCATTTCGAAGCGTTAGTTATGGTTCCTTGTGTCATATTTTATGTCTCGGACAAATACCATGCCATCCGGTACCGACTCCGTACCAAGTTGTTCAGCCTGGACCATAGCAGGCGATAACACAAGCACGACTGGTGGAATTGCTGTTTAATTTCCATAAAATACCAAAAAATACAACTTGATCATTTTGAAGCGTTGGTTATGGTTCTTTGGGTGATGTCCCAGACAAATATCATGCGATCCGGTATCGGCTCCGTACCAAGGCGTCTGGCTTGGACCATGGCAGGCGATAATACAGGCGTGACTAGCGGAATTCTAGTTTAATTGCCATAAAATGTCAAAAAATGCAAATTTATCATTTCAAAGCGTTAGTTATGGTTCCTTGGGTCGTATTTGATGTCCCGGACAAATATCATGCGATTCTGTACCAGCTCCGTACCAAGGCGTCCAGCCTGGACCAAGGCAGGCGATAATAGAAGCACGATTGACGGAATTCCAGTTTAATTGCCATAAAATTTAAAAAAATGTAACTTGATCATTTAGAAGCATTATTTAGGGTTCCTTGTGTCGTATTTGATGTCCCGGACAAATACATGGGATCCGGTACAGGCAGGCGATAATAGAAGCACGACTGGCGGAATTGCAGTTTAATTGCCATAAAAGGTTAAAAAGTGTAACTTCAACATTTCGAAGAGTTGGTTATGGTTCTTTGGGTCGTATTTGATGTCCCGGACAAATATCATGCGATCCAGTATCGACTCCGTACCACGCCGTCCGGCCTGGACCATGACAGGCGATAATACAGGCACAACTTGCGGAATTCCAATTTAATTGCCATAAAATGCAAAAAAATATAACTTGATCATTTCGAAGCACGGGTTATGGTTCCTTAGGTCGTATTTGATGTCTCAGACAAATATCATGGGATCCGATACCGGCTCTATACCAAGACGTCCAGCCTGGACCATAGCAGGCGATAATACAGGCACAACAGGCGGAATTTTGACTTAATTACTATAAAATGCCAAAAAATGTAACTTGATCATTTCGAAGCATTGGTTGTGGTTCCTTGGGTCGTATTTGATGTCCCGGACAAATGTCATGTGATCCGGTACAGGCTCTGTACCAAGGCGTCCGCCTTGGACCATAGCAGGCGATAATACATGCACGACTAGCAGAATTCCAGTTTAATTGCCATAAAATGCCAAAAAATATAACTTGATCATTTTGAAGCACTAGTTATGGTTCTTTGGGTCGTATTTGCTTTCCTGGAGAAATATCATGCGATCAAGTACCGGCTCCGTTCCAAGGCATCCGGCCTGGACCATGGCAGGCGATAATACATGCACGACTGGCGGAATTCCAGTTTAATTTCCATAAATTGCCAAAAAACGTAACTTGATCATTTCGAAGTGTGTCTTATGGTTACTTGGGTCGTATTTGATGTCCCGGAAAAATATCATGCGACCTGGTACCGGCTCCGTACCACGTTGTCCGGCTTGGACCATGGCAGGCGATAATACAGGCACGACTGGAGGAATTCCAGTTTAATTGCCATAAAATGCAAAAAAATGTAACTTGATCATTTCAAAGCACTAGTTATGGTTCCTTGGGTCGAATTTGATTTCTCGGACAAATATCATATGATCCGGTACCGGCTTTATGCCAAGACGTCCAGCCTGGACCATGGCAGGAGATAATACAGGCACGACTGGAGGAATTCCAGTTTAATTGCCATAAAATGCAAAAAAATGTAACTTGATCATTTCAAAGCACTAGTTATGGTTCCTTGGGTCGAATTTGATTTCTCGGACAAATATCATATGATCCGGTACCGGCTTTATACCAAGACGTCCAGCCTGGACCATGGCAGGAGATAATACAGGCACGACTGGCGGAATTCCAGCTTAATTTCCATAAAATGCCAAAAAATGTAACTTGATCATTTCGAAGCATTGGTTATGGTTCCTTGGGTCGTATTTGATGTCCCGGAGAAATATCATGTGATCCGGTACCGGCTTCGTTCCAAGGCGTCCGGCCTGGACTATGGCAGGCGATAATACAGGCACGGCTGGCAGAATTCCAGTTTAATTGCAATAAAATTCCAAAAAATATAACTTGATCATTTCAAAGAATTGTTATGAATCCTTGGGTTGTATTTGATGTCTCGGATTAATATCATGCGATTCGGTACCGGCTACGTACCAAGGCGTTGGCCTGGATCATGGAAGGCAATAATGCAGGCACGACTTGGCAGAATTCTAGTTTAGTTGCCATAAAATGCCAAAAAATCCTTTCGAAGAGTTGGTTATGATTTCTTGGGTTGTATTTGATGTCCCCGACAAATATTATGCGATCCGGTACCAGATCCGTACCAAGGCGTCCAGCATGGACCATGGATGGCGATAATACATGCACGACTGGCAGAATTCCAGTGTAATTGCCATAAAATGCCAAAAAATGTAAACTAATCATTTCAAAGCGTTGGTTATGGTTCCTTGTGTCATATTTGATGTCTCGGACAAATATCATGATATTTAGTACCGGCTTTGTACCAAGGATCCGACTTGGACCATGGAAGGCGATAATACATGCATGACTAGCAGATTTCAAGTTTAATTCCAAAAAATGTAACTTCATCATTTTGAAGCGTTTGTTATGGTTCCTTGGGTCATATTTCATATCATGGACAATTTCATGCGACCTGGTACTGGCTCTGTACCAAGGCGTCCGGCCTGGACCATGGCAGGCGATAATACAGGCACGACTATAGGAATTCCAGTTTAATTGCCATAACATGCCAAAAAAATGTAACTTGATCATTTCAGAGTGTTGGTTATGGTTCCGTGGGTCGTATTTGATATCCTGGAGAAATATCATGCAACCCGGTACCGGCTCTGTACCAAGGCGTCCTGCCTGGACCATGGCAGGTGATAGCAGAGGCACGACTAACGGAATTCCAGTTTAATTGCCATAAAATGCCAAAAAATATAACTTGATCATTTTGAAGCGTTGGTTATGGTTCCTTTGATCGTAATTGATGTACACGACGAATATCATGCGATCCGATACCGTCTCCGTACCAAGGCGTCCGGCCTGGACCATGGCAGGCGCTTATACAAGCACGAGTGGCGGAATTCCAGTTTAATTTCCATAAAATGCCAAAAATATGTAACTTGATCATTTCAGAGCATTGGTTATAGTTTCGTGGGTTGCCTTTGATGTCCTGGAGAAATATCACGCGATCCGGTACCAGCTCCGTACCAAGGTGTCCGTCCTGGACCATGGCAGGCGAAATTACAGGCACGACTAGCGGAATTCCAGTTTAATTGCCATAAAATGCCAAAAAATGTAACCTGATCATTTCTAAGAGTTTTTTATGGTTACTTGGGTCATATTTTATGTCCCGGACAAATATCTTGCGATCCGGTATCGGCTCCATACCAAGATGTCCGGCCTGGACCATGGATGGCGATAATACAAGCACGACTGGCGGAATTCCAGTTTAATTGCCATAAAATGTAACTTGATCATTTCGAAGCATTGGTTATGGGTCCTTGGGTCATATTTGATGTTCCAGACAAATATCATGCGATCCGGTACCAGCTCCGTACCAAGGCGCCCGGTCTAGACCTTGGCAGGCGATATTACAAGCACGACTAGCGGAATTCCAGTTTAATTGCCATAAAATGCCAAAAAATGTAACTTGATCATTTCGAAGCTTTGGTTATGGTTCCTTGGGTCATATTTTATGTACCGGACAAATATCTTGGGATCTGGTACCGGCTCCGTACCAAGGCGTCCGGCCTAGACACTGGCAAGCGATAATACAGGCACGACTAGCAAAATTCCAGTTTAATTGCCATAAAATGCCAAAACATGTAACTTTATCATTTCGAAGCATTGGTTATGGTTCCTTGGGTCGTATTTGATGTCCGGACAAATATCATGCGATCCGGAATCGACTGCGTACCAAGGCGTCTGACCTGGACCATGGCAGGCGATAATACAGGCACGACTCGCGAAATTCCAGTTTAATTGCCATAAAATGCCAAAAAAATGTAACATGATAATTTTGAAGCATTGGTTATGGTTCCTTGGGTCGTATTTGATGTCCTGGAGAAATATCATGTGATCCGGTAACGGCTTCGTACCAAGGCGTCCAGCCTGGACTATGGCAGGCGATAATACAGGCACGGATGGCGGAATTCCAGTTTAATTGCAATAAAATTCCAAAAAATGAAACTTGATCATTTCAAAGCATTGGTTATGAATCCTTGGGTTGTATTTGATGTCCTGGAAAAATATCATGCGATTCGGTACCGGCTACGTACCAAGGCGTCCGGCCTGGATCATGGAAGGCGATAATGCAGGCACGACTTGGCAGAATTCTAGTTTAATTGCCATAAAATGCCAACAAATCCTTTCGAAGAGTTGGTTATGGTTTCTTGGGTTGTATTTGATGTCCCGGACAAATATTATGTGATCCGGTACCAAATCCGTACCAAGGCGTCCAGCATGGACCATGGATGGCGATAATACAGGCACGACTGGCTGAATTTCAGTTTAACTGCCACAAAATGCCAAAAAATCTAACTTGATCATTTCGTAGCGTTGGTTATGGTTCCTTGGGTCACATTTGATGTCCCAGATAAATATCATAAGATCCGATACAGTCTCTGTACCGAGGCGTCCGGCCTGGACCATGGCAGGCATAAATACAGGCACGACTGGCGGAATTCCAATTTAATTGCCATAAAATGCCAAAAATGTAACTCGATCATTTCAAAGTGTTTGTTCTGGTTCCTTAGGTCGTATTTGATGTCCCTGAGAAATATCGTGCGATCCGTTACCGGCTCCGTAGCAACGCTTGCGGCTTGGACCATGGCAGGTGATAATACAGGCGCAATTGGCTGAATTCAAGTTTAATTTCTATAAAATGCCAAAAAATGTAACTTGATCATTTAGAAGCGTTGTTTATGGTTCTTTGGGTTGTATTTGATGTCCCGGACAAATACCATGCGATCCAATACCGGCTCCGTACCAAGGCGTCCGGACTGGACCATGGCAGGCAATAATACATTCACGACTGGCAGAATTCCAGTTTAATTGCCATAAAATGCCAAAAAATGTAAACTAATCATTTAGAAGCGTTGGTTATGGTTCCTTGTGTCATATTTGATGTCTCGGACAAATCATGAGATTTGGTACCGGCTCTGTACCAAGGATCCGAACTGGACCATGGAAGGCGATAATACATGCATGACTAGCGGATTTCAAGTTTAATTGCCAAAAAATGCCAAAACATGTAACTTGATCATTTCGAAGCGTTGGTTATGATTCCTTGGGTCATATTTCATATCACGGAAAATGTCATGCAACCCGGTACTGGCTCCGTACCAAGGTGTCCGGCCTGGACCATGGTAGGCGATAATACAGGCACGACTGTCGGAATTCCAGTTTAATTGCCATAACATGCCAAAAAAATGTAACTTGATCATTTCAGAGTGTTGGTTATGGTTCCGTGGGTCGTATTTGATATCCTGGAGAAATATCATGCAATCGGGTACCTTCTCTGTACCAAGGCGTCCGGATTGGACCATGGCAGGCGCTAATACAAGAACGAGTGGCGGAATTCCAGTTTAATTCCCATAAAATGCCAAAAAATGTAACTTGATCATTTCGAAGCGTTGGTTATGGTTCCTTGGGTCATATTTCATATCCCAGAAAATATCATGTGACCCAGTACCGGCTCCATACCAAGGCGTCCGTCCTGTACCATGGCAGGCGATAATATAGGCACGACTGTCGGAATTCTAGTTTAATTGCCATAAAATGCCAAAAATATGTAACTTGATCATTTCAGAGCGTTGGTTATGGTTCCGTGGGTCGTATTTGATGTCCTGGAGAAATATCATGCAATCCGGTACCAGCTCAGTACCAAGGCGTCTGTCCTGGACCATGGTAGGTGATAATAGAGGCGCGACTATCGGAATTCCAGTTTAATTGCCATAAAATGCCAAAAAATATAACTTGATCATTTCGAAGTGTTGGTTATGGTTCCTTGGGTCGTATTTGATGTCCAACACAAATATCATGCGATCCGGTACCAGCTTCGTACCAAGGCGTCCGGCCTGGACCATGGCAGGCCCTAAGACAGGCACGACTGGCGGAATTCCAGTTTTATTGCCATAAAATGCCAAAACATGTAACTTGATCATTTCGAAGCGTTGGTTATGTTTCCTTGGGTCGTATTTCATGTCCTGGACAAAAATCATGCGATCATGTACCAGCTCCGTACCAAGGCGTCCGGCCTGGACCATGGCAGGCGCTAATACAAGCACGACTGGTGGAATTCCAGTTTAATTGCCATAAAATGCCAAAAAATGTAACTTAATCATTTCGAAGCGTATGTTATGGTTCCTGGGGTCATATTTAATGTCCAGGACAAATATCATGCGACCCGGTACCGGCTCCATACCAAGGCGTCCGGCCTGGACCATAGCAGGCGATAATACAGGCACCACTGGCAGAATTCCACTATAATTGCCGTAAAATGCCAAAAAATGTAACTTGATCATTTCGAAGCGTTAGTTATGGTTCCTTGGGTCATATTTCATATCCCGGACAAAATATCATGCAACCCGGTACCGGCTCCGTACCAAGGCGTCCGGCCTGTACCATGGCACGCGATAATAAAAGGCACGACTACCGGAATTCCAGTTTAATTTCCATAAAATTCCAAAAATATGTAACTTGATAATTTCAGAGCGTTGATTATGGTTCTGTGGGTCGTATTTGATGTCCTTGATAAATATCATGCGATCCAGTACCGGCTACGTACCACGGCGTCCGGCTTGGACCATGGCAGGCGATAATACAGGCACGACTGGCGGAAATCCAATTTAATTGCCATAAAATTCCAAAAGATGTAACTTGATCATTTCGAAGCATTGGTTATGGTTCCTTGGGTCGTATTTGATGTCCTGGAGAAATATCATCCGATCCGATACAGGCTTCGTACCAAGGCGTCCGACCTAGACCATGGCAGGCGATAATACAGGCACGACTGACTGAATCGCAGTTTAATTGTCATAAAATGCCAAAAAATGTAACCTGGACATTTTGAAGCGTTGGTTATGGTTCTTTGGATCGTATTTGATGTCCCGGACAAATATCATGATATCCGGTACCGGCTCCATACCAAGGCGTCCGGCTTGGACCATGGCAGGCGATAATACAGGCACAACTGGCGGAATTCCAGTTTAATTTCCATATAATGCAAAAAAATGTAACTTGATCATTTCGAAGCGTTGGTTATGGTTACTTGGGTCATATTTGATGTCCCTTAGAAATATCATATGATTCGGTACCGGCTCCGTACCAAGGCATCCCACCTGGACTATGGCAGGCAATAATACAGGCATGGCTGGCGGAATTCCAGTTTAATTGCAATAAAATTCCAATAAATGTAACTTGATCATTTCAAAGCATTGGTTATTAATCCTTGGGTTGTATTTGATTTCCCGAAAAAATATCATGCGATTCGGTACCGGCTACGTACCAAGGCGTCTAGCCTAGACCATAGAAGGCGATAACGCAGGCACGACTTGGCGGAATTTTAGTTTAATTTCCATAAAATGCGAAAAAATGTAACTTGATCCTTTAGAAAAGTTAGTTATGGTTTCTTGGGTTGTATTTGATGTCCCGGAAAAATATCATGCAATCCGGTACTAGATCCATACCACGGCGTCCGGCCTAGACCATGGATGGCGATAATACAGGCACGACTGGCTGAATTCCTCGTTAATTGCCATAAAATACCAAAAAATGTAACTTAATCATTTAGTAGCATTGGTTATGGTTCCTTGGGTCATATTTGATGTCCCGAACAAATATCATGCGATCCGGTATTGGCTCCGTATCAAGGCGTCCGGACTGGACCATGGCAGACGATAATACATGAACGACTGGCGGAATTCCAATTTAATTGCCATAAAATGACAAATAATGTAACTTGATCATTTCGAAGCATTGGTTATCGTTCCTTGGGTCGTATTTGATGTCCCGGATAAATATCATGAGATCCGGTACCGGCTCCGTATCAAGGCGTCCGGCCTGGACCATGGCAGGCGATAATACAGGCACGACTGGCGGAATTCCAGTTTAATTGCCGTAAAATGCTAAAAAATGTAACTAGATCATTTTGAAGCATTGGTTATGGAAGTGATCCAGTACCGGCTCCTTACCAAGGCGTCCGGTTTGGACCATGGCAGGCGATAATACAGGCACGACTGGCGGAATTCCAGTTTAATTGCCGTAAAATGCCAAAAATGTAACTTGATCATCTCGTAGCGTTGGTCATGGTTCCTTGGGTCATATTTGATGTCCCGGACATATATCATGCAATCCGATACAGGCTCTGTACCAAGGCGTCCGGCCTGGACCATGGCAGGCGATAATACATGCACGACTGGCAGATTTTGAATTTAATTGCCATAAAATGCCAAAAAATGTAACTTGATCATTTCGAAGCGTTGGTTATAGTTCCTTGGGTCGTATTTGATGTCCCGGAAAAATATCATGCGATCCGGTACCGGCTCCGTAACAAGGCGACGGCCTGGACCATGGCAGGCGATAATACAGGCACGATTAGCGGAATTCAAGTTTAATTGCCACAAATTGCCAAAAAATGTAACTTGATCATTTAGATGTGTTGGTTATGGTTCTTTGGGTCATTTTTGATGTCCCGGGCAAATATCATGCGATCCGGTACCGGATCCATACCAAGGCATCCGGACTGGACCATGGCAGGCGATAATACATACACGACTCGCAGAATTCGAGTTTAATTGCCATAAAACGCCAAAATAATGTAACTTGATCATTTCGAAGCATTGGTTATGGTTCCTTGGGTTTTATTTGATGTCCCGGAGAAATATCATGTGATCCGGTATCGGCTCCTTACAAAGGCATCCTTCCTGGACCATGAAAGGCGATAATACAGGCACGACTAGCGGAATTCTAGTTTAATTGTCATAAAATGACAAAAAATGTAAATTTATCATTTCGAAGCATTGGTTATGGTTCCTGGGGTCGTATTTGATGTCTCGGAAAAATATCATGAGATTTGGTACCGGCTCCGTACCGAGGAGTCCAACCTGGACCATGGCAGGCAATAATACATGCATGACTGGCGAAATTCAAGTTTATTTGCCATAANAGTTTAATTGCCATAAAATTCCAAAAAATGTAACTTGATCATTTCGAAGCAATGATTATGGTTCCTTGGGTAGTATGTTATGTCTCGGACAAATATCATGTGATTCGGTACCGGATCCGTACCAAGGCGTCCGGCCTGGAACATGGCAGGCGATAATACAGGCACGACTTGGCAGAATTCCAGTATAATTGCCATAAAATTCAAAAAAAATGTAACTTGATCCTTTCGAAGAGTTGGTTATGGTTTCTTGGGTTGTATTTGATGTCCCGGACAAATATCATGCGGTCCGGCACCGGCGCCGTACCAAGGTATCTTGCCTGGGCCATGGCAGGCAATAATACAGGCACGACTGGCAGAATTCCAATTTAATAGCCATAAAATGCCAAAAAATGTAACTTGATCATTTCCAAGCGTTGTGGTTCCTTGGGTCGTATTTGATGTCCCGGAGAAATATCATGCAATCCGGTACCGGTTCCATACCAAGGCGTCCGACTAGGACCATGGTAGGCGATAATACATGCACCACTAGCATAATTCCAGTTTAATTGCCATAAAATGTCAAAAAATGTAATTTGATCATTTCGAAGCATTGGTTATGGTTCCTTGGGTCGTATTTTATGTCCTGGAGAAATTTCATGCTATGCGGTACCTGCTCCGTACCAAGGCGTCCGGCCTGGACTATGACATGCAATAATACAAGCACGGCTAGCGGAATTCCAGTTTAATTGCCATAAAATTCCGAATAATGTAACTTGATCATTTCGAAGCTTTGGTTAAGAATCCTTGGGTTGTATTTGATGACCCTGAAAAATATCATGCGATTCGGTACCGGCTAGGTACCAAGGCGTCCGGCCTGGACCATGGAAGGCGATAATGCAGGCACGACTTGGCAGAATTCTAGTTTAATTGCCATAAAATCCCAAAAAATGTAACTTGATCCTTTTGAAGAGTTGGTTATGGTTTCTTGGGTTGTATTTGATGTCCCGGATAAATATCATGCGATCTGGTACCGGATCCTTACCAAGGCGTCCGGCCTGGACCATGGATGGCGATAATACAGGCACGTCTAGCTGAATTCCAGTTTAATTGCCATAAAATGCCAAAAAATCTAACTTGGTCATTTTGTAGCGTTGGTTATGGTTCATTGGGTCATATTTGATGTCCCGGACAAATATCATGTGATCCGGTACCGGCTACGTACCAAGGCGTCCGACCTGGACCATGGCAAGCAATAATATAGGCACGACTTGCGGAATTCCAACTTAATTGCCATAAAATGCCAAAATATGTAACTTGACGATTTTAAAGAGTTGGTTATGGTTCCTTGGGTTGTATTTGATATCCCGAAAAAATATCATGCGATCCAGTACTGGGTCCACACCAAGGCGTCCGGCCTAAACCATGGATGGCGATAATACAGGCACGACTGGCGGAATTCTAGTTTAATAGCTATAAAATGCCAAAAAATGTAACTTGATCTTTTCGTAGCGTTGGTTATGGTTCCTTGGGTCGTATTTGATGTCCCTAACAAATATCATGCTATTCGGTACCGACTCCGTACCAAGGCGTCCAGTCTGGACCATGGTAGGCGATAATACAGGCACGACTGGCAGAATTGCAGTTTAATTGCCATAAAATGCCAAAAAATGTAATTTGATCATTTAGAAATGTTGCTTATGGTTCCTTGGGTAGTATTTGATGTCCCGGAGAAATATCATGCGATCTAATACCAGCTCCTTACCAAGGCGTCCGGCATGGACTATGACAGGCGATAATACAGGCACGACTAGCGGAATTCCAGTTTAATTACCATAAAATGCAAATAATGTAACTTGATCATTTCGAGGCAATGTTTATGGTTCCTTGGTTCGTATTTGATGTCCCGGACAAATATCATGCGATCCAGTACCGGCTTCGTACCAAGGCATCCGGCCTGGACCATCGCAGGCGTTAATACATGCACGACTGGCGGAATTCCAGTTTCATTGTCATAAAATGAGAAAAAAGGTAATTTGATAATTTCGAAGCGTTGGTTATGGCTCTTAAGGTCATATTTGATGTCCCGGAGAAATATCATGCGTTCTGGTACCGGCTCCGTACCAAGGCGTCTTGCATGGACCATTGAAGGCTATAATACAGGCACGACTGGCTGAATTCCATTTTAATTGCCATAAAATGCCAATACATTTAAGTTGATCATTTCGAAGCGTTGGTTATGGTTCCTTGGGTCATATTTGATGTCACGGAAAAATATAATGCGATCCGGTACCGGCTCCATACCAAGGCGTCCAGCCAGGACCATGGCAGGCGATAATGCATGCACGACTGGCGGAATTCCAGTTTAATATCCATAAAATTCAGAAAAATGTAACTTCATTAGTTCTAGGCAATGGTTATGGTTCCTTGGGTCGTATTTGATGTCCCGAAAAAATATCATGTGATTCGGTACCGGCAAGGTACCAAGGCGTCCGGCCTGGAACATGGCAGGCGATAATACATGCACGACTTGCAGAATTCCAGTTTAATTGCCATAAAATGCCAAAAAATGTAACTTGATCATTTCGAAGTGTTGGTTATGGTTCCTTGGGTTGTATTTAATGTCCATGACATATATCATGCTATCCGGTACCGGCTCCGTACCAAGGCATCCGACCTGGACCATGGCAGGCGATAATACAGGCACGACTGGCAGAATTCCAATTTAATAGCCATAAAATGCCAAAAAATGTAACTTGATCATTTCCAAGCGTTTTTTATGGTTCCCTGGGTCGTATTTGATGTCTCGGAGAAATATCATGTGATTCGGTACCATCTCCATACCAAGGCGTCCGACTTGGACCATGGCAGGCGATAATACAGGCACGACTAGCGGAATTCCAGTTTAATTGCCATAAAATGCAAAAAATGTAACTTGATCATTTCGAGGCAATGGTTATGGTACCTTGGGTCGTATTTGATGTCCCGGAAAAATATCATGTGATGCAGTACCGGCAAGTTACCTAGGCGTCTGGCCTGGACCATGGAAGGCGATAATACATGCACGACTAGCGGAATACTAGTTTAATTGCCATAAAATGCCAAAAAATGTAACTTGATCACTTCGAAGTGTTGGTTATGGTTCCTTGGGTAGTATTTTATGTCCCGAAGAAATATCATGCGACCCGGTACCGGCTCCGTACCAAGGCGTCCGGCCTGGACCATGGCAGGCGATAATACAGGCACGACTGGCGGAATTCCAATTTAATTGCCATAAAATGCCAAAAAATGTAACTTGATCATTTCGAAGCGTTGGTTATGGTTCTTTAGGTCGTATTTGATGTCCCAGAGAAATATCATGTTATTCGGTACCGGCTCCGTACCAAGGCGTTCGGCCTGGACTATGGCAGGCGATAATACAGGCACGGCTGGCGGAATTCAAGTTTAATTGCCATAAAATTCCAAAAAATATAACCTGATCATTTCGAAGAGATGGTTATGGTTTCGTGGGTTGTATGATGTCACGGATAAATATCATGCGGTCCAGTACTGCCTCCATACCAAGGTGTCCGGCCTGGACCATGGCAGGCGATAATACAGGCACGACTGGCGGAATTCCAATTTAATTGCCATAAAATTCCAAAAATGTAACTTGATCATTTCAAAGTGTTTGTTATGGTTCCTTGGGTCGCATTTCATGTCCCGGAGAAATATCATGCTATCTGGTACTGGATCCGTACCAAGGTGTCCGGCCTGGACCATGGTAGGCGATAATACAGGCACGACTGGCGGAATTCCAGTTTAATTGCCATAAAATGCCAAAAAATGTAACTTGATCATTTCCAAGTGTTGGTTATGGTTACTTGGGTCGCATTTCATGTCCCAGAGAAATATCATGCTATCTGGTATTGGCTCCGTACCAAGGTGTCCGGCCTGGACCATGGTAGGCAATAATACATGCACGACTGGCAGAATTCCAGTTTAATTGCCATAAAATGCCAAAAAATATAACTTGACCATTTCGAAGCGTAGTTATGGTTACTTGGGTCGTATTTGATGTCCCAGACATGTTATCCGGTACCGGCTCCGTACCAAGGCGTCCGGCCTAGACCATGGCAGGCTATAATACATGCACGACTGGCGGAATTGCAGTTTAATTGCCATAAAATGCCGAAAAACGTAACTTGATCATTTCCAAGCGTTGGTTATGGTTCCTTGGGTCGTGTTTGCTGTCTCGGAAAAAATCATGCAATCCTGTACCGAATCCATACCAAGGCGTCCGACCTGGGCCATTGTAGGCGATAATATTGGCACGACTAGCGGAATTCCAGTTTAATTGCCATAAAATGCCAAAAAATGTAACTTGATCCTTTCGAAGAGTTGGTTATGGTTCCTTGGTTTGTATTTGATGTCCCGGAAAAATATCATGTGATCCGGTACCGTCTCCGTACCAAGGCGTCCGGCCTGGACCACTAATGGCGCTAATACATGCACGACTGGCGGAATTCTAGTTTAATTGCCATAAAATGCCAAAAATATAACTTGATCATTTCGAAGCGTTGGTTATGGTTCCTTGGGTCATATTTGATTTCCTGGACAAATATCATGCGATCCGGTACCAGCTCTGTACCAAGGCGTCCGGCCTGAACCATGGCAGGCGATAATACAGGCACGACTGGCGGAATTCCAATTTAATTGCCATAAAATGTAACTTGATCATTTCTAAACGTTGGTTATGGTTCTTTGGGTCGTATTTGATGTCCCGGAAAAATATAATGTGATCCGGTACCGGCTCCATACCAAGGCGTCCGGACTGGACCATGGCAGGCGATAATACATGCACGATTGGCAGAATTCCAGTTTAATTGACATAAAATTTCAAACAATATAACTTGATCATTTCGAAGCGTTGGTTATGGTTCCTTGGGTCGTATTTGATGTCCCAGAAAAATATCATGCGAACCGGTAATAGCTCCGTACCAAGGCGTTCGCCCTGGACCATGGCAGGCGATAATACAGGCTAGACTGGCGAAATTCCAGTTTAATTAGCATAAAATGACAAAAAATGTAAATTGATCATTTTGAAGCGTTGGTTGTAGTTCCTTGTGTCGCATTTGATGTCTCGGACAAATACAATGAGATTTGGTACCGGCTCCGTACTTAGGAGTCCGACCTGGACCATGGCAGGCGATAATAGATGTATGACTGGCGGAATTCAAGTTTAATTGCCATAAAATGCCAAAAAAGTAACTTGATCATTTCGAAGCGTTGGTTATGGTTCATTGGGTCGTATTTGATGTCCTGGAGAAATATCACGCGATTCGGTACCGGCTCCGTACCAAGGCGTCTGGCCTGGACCATGGCAGGCGATAATAAAGGCAAGACTGACGGAATTCTAGTTTAATTGCCATAAAATGCCAAAAAATGTAACTTGACGATTTGAAAAAGTTGGTTATGGTTCCTTGGGTTATATTTGATATCCCGAAAAAATATCATGCGATCCGGTACTGGCTCCATACCAAGGCGTCCGGCCTGGACCATGGATGGCGATAATACAGGCACGACTGGCGGATTTCTAGTTTAATAGCCATAAAATGCCAAAAAATGTAACTTGATCATTTCGTAGCGTTGGTTATGGTTCCTTGGGCCGTATTTGATATCCCTGACAAATATCATGCTATCCGGTACCGACTCCGTGCCAAGGCATCCAGTCTAGACCATGGTAGGCGATAATATAGGCACGACTGGCAGAATTGCAGTTTAATTGCCATAAAATGCCAAAAAATGTAACTTGATCATTTCGAAGCGTTGCTTATGGTTCCTTGGGTCGTATTTGATGTCCCGGAGAAATATCATGTGATCCAGTACCAGTTCCTTACCAAGGCATCCAACATGGACTATGACAGGCGATAATACAGGCACGGATGGCGGAATTCCAGTTTAATTGCCATAAAATTCAAAAAAATGTAACTTGATCATTTCGAAGCAATGGTTATGGTTCCTTGGGTCATATCTGATGTCCCGAAAAAATATCATGTGATTCGGTACCGGATAGGTACCAAGGCGTCCGGCCTGGAACATGGCAGGCGATAATACAGGCACGACTTGAAGGAATTCCAGTATAATTGCCATAAAATTCCAAAAAATGTAACTTTATCCTTTCGAAGAGTTAGTTATGGTTCCTTGGGCCGTGCCTGTATTATCGCCTGCCATAGTCCATGCCAGATACCTTGGTACAGAGCCGGTACCGATCGCTGATATTTCTCCGGGACATCAAATACGACCAAAGGAAACATAAGCAATGCTTCAAAATGATCAAGTTACATTTTTTGGCATTTTATGGCAATTAAACTGCAATTTCGCCAGTCGTGCCTGTATTATCGCCTACCAAGGTCTAGACTGGACGCCTTGGTATGGATCCGGTACCGGATAGCATGATATATGTCAGGAACATTAAAAACAACCCAAGGAACCATAACCAACACTTCGAAATGATCAAGTTACATTTTTTGGCATTTTATGGCAATTAAACTGGAATTCTGCAAGTCCTGCCTGTATTATCGCCTGCCATGGTCCAGACCGGACGCCTTGGTAAGGAGCCGGTACGGGATCACATGATATTTCTCCGAGACATCTAATACCACCCAAAGAACCATAACCAACACTTCGAAACGATCAAATTACATTTTTTGGCAATTTATGGCAATTAAACATGAATTTCGACAGTCATGCCTGTATTATCGCCTGCCATGATCCAGGCCGGACGCCTTGGTAAGGAGTCGGTACCGGGTCGCATGATATTTGTATGGGTCATTAAATATGACCCAAGGAACCATAACCAACGCTTCGAAATTACATTTTTTTGCATTTTATGGCAAGTAAACATGAATTTCGACAGTCATGCCTATATTATCGCCTGCCATGGTCCAGGCCGGACGCCTTGGTAAGGAGTCGCTACCGGGTCGCATGATATTTGTCTGGGACATTAAATATGACCCAAGGAACCATAACCAACGCTTCGAAATGATCAAGTTACATTTTTTGGCCTTTTATGGCAATTAAACGGGAATTCCGCCAGTCGTGCCTGTATTATCGCCTGCCATGGTCCAAGCCGGACACCTTGGTATGGAGCCAGTACCGGATCTCATGATATTTGTCCGGGACATCAAATACGACCCAAGGAACTTTAACCAATGCTTCGAAATCATCAAGTAACATTTTTTAGCATTTTATGGAAATTAAATTGGAATTCCATCACTCGTGCATATAGTATCGCCTGCCATGGTTCAGGCCGGACGCCTTGGTACGGTGCTGTTACCGGATCGCATGATATTTGTACGGGATATCAAATATGACCCAAGGAACCATAACCAACACTTCGAAATGATCAAATTACATTATTTGGCATTTTATGGCAATTAAACTGGAATTCCGCCAGTCGTGCCTGTGTTATCATCTGCAATGGTCCAGGCCGGACGCCTTGGTACGGAGCCGGTACCGGCTCGCATGATATTTTTCCGGGACATTAAATATCACCCAAGGAACCATAACTAACGCTTCCAAACGGTCAAGTTACATTTTTTGGCATTTTATGGCTATTAAACTGCCTGTATTATCGCCATCCATGGTCCAGGCCGGACGCCTTGGTATGCAGCCGATACCGGATCACATGATATTTTTCCGGGAGATCAAATACAATCCAAGGAACCATAACCAACTCTTCGAAATGGTCAAGTTATATTTCTTGACATTTTATGGCAATTAATTTGGAATTCCGTCAGTCGTGCTTGTATTATTGCCTGCCATGGTCCAGGCCGGATGCCGTGGTACGTAGCCGGTACCGAATAGCATGATATTTTTCCGGGACATCAAATATTACCTAAGGAACCATAACCAACGCTTCGAAATGATCAAGTTACTTTTTGGCATTTTATGGCAATTAAACTTGAATTCCGCTAGTCATGCATGTATTATCGCCTGCCATAGTCCAGGTCAGACTCCTCAGTACGGAGCCGGTACCAAATCTCATTGTATTTGTCCGAGACATCAAATGC
>MDKI01074075.1:0-10819 GCA_005239505.1 Nicotiana paniculata | reverse complement strand
TGATACTCCCAATCATTTATAGAACAAATTCCACAATTGGCTAAAACAAAGTGATTAAATCCATAAATTAAACATTTAAACTAATTTATTATATTTCGTTATTAGTTACAATAATAATTAAGGCTACGCACCTAATTAGGCCACCTTAAATTATTTACAAATTTAAAAGGCGAATTATGATCACATAATGCAAAATTAATTCACAAATTCAATAAAAATCATAAAACTAAATAATTTATTGAATTTGTATAGGATTATATGGTAGGTAAAAATCACGTGCTCACATCGCAAATGCGAGATCAGAGGCCTGCACACCAGATTTTAGCTGTTGGGAATTTTTTTAAGTTTAGACACTCCGTAGCCTACCTGAAACTCACCCAAGCCCTCAGGGATCCAAACCAAACATGCACGCAAGTCTAAAAACATCATACAGACTTTCTCGTGCGATCAAATCATCAAAATAACATCAAAAATCCCAAATTTAGCCACAAATCTCATCAAATTTCACATATAGGACTTAATATCATAAAAAACTTGTTCCGGGCTCCGGAACCAAAATACGGTCCTGGTACCAACAATCTCACATATAATGTTCTTGAAATTCTATAAGTTATTCTATAAGTTTGGTTCTTATATATCTTTATTCCTAGTTCAAAGTACTTCAAGAACAGAAGCCAAACCAAAATCATATATCACTTTAGCATTCTGATGAGTTGCCAGATACAAGAGTGAGGAATTTCCAAATACAAGGCCTTCTGTTAGCATTCTGATGAGTTCAACAAGTTCATTGTCAAAACACTTCCATCAGATTATAAACCTTACACTAGCAACGTGATCCTTCCAATTCCTACACAAAAATCCAACGAGAATTTGTAACGACTCGACCGGTCATTTTGTATTGTCGGACCCCGTTCCTCTAAATAAAACTTCCCGTAGCGACTTATTTTGATTTATGACTTGCGGAGACTGGTGGTTCGGGATTCGGGTGTGTTTAGAGTGCTATAGGAATACTTGGTTCCTTAAGGTTGGCCTTTTAGGTCAAGTTTTACGTCGGTCAACATTTTGGGTAAACGACCTTGCAATCGAGTTTCGACGGTTCTTGTAGCTTCGTATGATGATTTCGGACTTGGGTGTATGTTCGGAATGGGTTTTGGATGACCCAGGAGCGTTTCGGCGCCAAATATTGAAATAAGAGTTCCTTAGGTTCTTATTTTGGTTTGGGACGTGTTTTTGAGTTATCGAGGTTCGGACAGAATTTCAAGACAAGGAATAGTTCCGTTATGTCATTTATAAATTTCCTGTAAAATTTGGTGTCATTCCGAGTAGTATCGGTCGGTTCGGCGCATTGTTAGCGAAGTCTAGAAAACTTAAAGTTCCTAAGTTTGGTTCTAGGGGTTTTGAGGTGTGATTTTGAGTTTTAGCATTTTTTTTGGGTGTTTTGAAGGCTCGAGCGAGTCCGTATTATGATTTGGAACTTGTTGGTATATTTGGACAGGGGCTCGGATGGGCGCAGGTGCCTCTCGGATACCACACAAGGCCAAAAACCAGCTGAAATAGATGTTGTGCACCTGTTCTGGTGTGACAGCAGGTGCGGTTTCCTAGTCACAGACGCGGGACCGCTCCTGTGGTCCCAGCCTCGCAGGTGCGACCCCTAGCGGGCAGCCCATTTCTCGCAGGCGCGGACAAAGTTTCGCAGGAGCGGAGCCGCGGGTGAGGTCTCCTCTCCGTAGGTGCGGGCCCAGGCTTCCTCGTCCATTTCCGCAGGTGCGAGCCTTTGCTCGCATGTGCGAGACCGCAGGTGCGATCCTCGAGCCGCAGGTGCGAAACCACTGTCAGGCAGTGTGTTTCTTAAATTCGGAATTCTTCATTGTTTCTTCATTTCTTCCTCCATTAGAACACTTTGTGAGCTTGGAAAAAGGCTCCACGACCCAACCACTGAAAGGTAAGTAAATTCTATCCTAAAGTCTGTTAATGCATGCATTCTTAGTAGGATTTAACTACTTAATTAATGGAAGATCTAGGAATTTGGGTAGTAACCTAGGGCCTTCGAGAATTTAGAAAATTACCCGTGAATTGGCTATGAAATCATACAAAAATCGTATATCAATGATCCTTAGGCTATGGGTGAGTGTTTCCTCCGAGAATTTTTAAAATTCGAGCATGCGGGCCCGGGGTTGGATTTTGGGATTTCTTCAAGAATGGAGAATTGACTAAATAATAGGAGAATTCCATGCTTTGAATATAAATTGATATATTTGTATAACATTTGGCTAGTTTCGAGTCCGTGGGTGTCGAGTTCGGAGTTTCGGGTGCATTCTTGACCCGGGGAGTAGGTGCGACGCGAGGTGAGTCTCCTTTCTAACCTTGTAAGAGGGAACTGTTCCCCTAGGTGCTTTAAACGACTACGTGCTAATGTTAGTGGGGGATACGCACGCGCAAAGTGATGAGAGTTCGTACGTAGCGGCTATTATTGTTATGTCCGGATAGTTAGGCCTACACCATGCCTTATGTTTTCCTTGGAATGAACTATATGCTTAGTGAATTCATGTTACATGCGGCTTTTTTCCCTGAGATCATGGAATTTAAGTAATTTTAGGGAATTGATCACGAAAAGTAATTTATAAAGAATAAATGTGTGGATTGTGTGTGCATGTGACCGCTTTGCAATTTACATTCCGTGAGTAGAGTGTTATTTCCCCCACTCTCATGGGAGCGGGCCGTACGCCACGGCGAGATTGACATATATATATTATGGTTCAGTCATTCGACCCTCGGCAGTGCACAGATATGATCATTATGATTGGTCAGGCCGGTTGTCCTTATCCTGTATGCGCATGTTAAATTGTTAAGAATTCATTTATGGATTTTGAGTGGTCAGATATATTTTTAAAGGAAAGAAAAGAATAATGAAGTAGAAATTGTATATATACTTCCAGTATTTATTTGAATTACTGTTATTTTAAATGTTTACTTCTTTTATCATCCTTGTATGTCCGTTACTGATATTATATCTTGCTAATCATTTTGTTGGACCTTAGTGAGTGTCAAGTCGACCTCTCTTCACTACTTCTTCGAGGTTAGGCGGGATACTCACTGGGTACATATTTGTTTATGTACTCATGTTACGCTTCTATACTTAATTGTACATGTTCTGAGGCTGGTGCATCTGGTTATCAGATCGGAGCTCGTTTCTGATCATAGTTGGACCTGAATTCATAGTGAGCTGCTTCTCTTGACGATCCTCGGCAGCACCATAGAGTTTCCTTTTACTTATTTCCCGTCTATTCCTTTCAGACAGTGGGACTGTATATTATATCTTTTGTATATTCTATTAGTATGCCCGTAGGACTTGTGACTCTAGTTCCTGGCACACACGTATTTGTTATTTTGGTTTGCGGGTCTGTATATATATATTGGCTCACTCCTCTTTATGACTGTTTTTGGTAAAAAAAAATGGCTTACTATCTTTTTCAATTAATATTTTGAACTTTAAAACTTGGCACGTGTTGGGATGTTTAACCAAGTATGGGAGAAATCCTTTATAATTTAAGTGTGGGCTTGCCTAACCCCGGTGTTGGGCGCCATCCGGACTTGAGTTAGTATGTTGGGTCGTGACAATATGGTATCAGAGCGCTAGATTCACGTAAGTCTCACGAGTCACGGGAAAACCCAGTAGAGTCTTACGGATTGGTACGGAGACGTCTGTACTTATCTTCAGGAGGATATAGGATGTTAGGAAACCTCTCTTTGTTCTTATTCTATCATGCAATCGATGATTTACTAAACTCATTCTTATATTCTCTCAGAGATGGTGAGGACGCGTGCATCTGATGTTCCATACCCGGGAAGGGCCGCTACCCCCGTTGCCCGAGGCTGCGATAGAGGCTGGGGGAGGGAACTGGACCGCGGTAGGGTACGAGGGGGACCCAGAGCTATTCCGGTTCCACCATCAGAGGACCCTACGATAGAGGAGCAGGGTAAGGTTCCCCCAGAAGGTCCTGCTCCGGTGGACTTTATGATGGCGCGAGGTTTCCAAGAGATCATGGGCCGTATGATGCGGTTTAATGACACCATGTCCCAGGCTGGTTTATTTCCAGCAGATCCTGCCACTTCTCAGGCGGGAGGGGGGCCCAGACTCCTACCGCCCGGGCTGCAGGTCAGGCAGCAGCATTACATCATACCTCGGGTACACTGCCCGTGGGTGGGGTCCAGCCTGTAGCAACAGCACTTGAGCCCAGACCAGCTGCGGATGGCGATCCATAGAAGTTATTGGATAGATGGACTCGATTGCACCCTCCAGTCTTCGGGGGTGAGCGAGGCGAGGATGCCCAGGATTTTGTTGACAGGTGCAGGGACAGGCTGCACAATATGAGGATATTAGAGTCCCGTGGAGTGGATTTCACTACCTTCCAGCTAGAGGGCAGAGCTCGCAGATGGTGGCAGTCCTATATTCTCAGCAGGCCAGCAGATTCTCCTCCCATCACTTAGGAGCAGTTCACTCAGATGTTTCTAGACATGTATATCCCACCCTCTTAGAGGGAAGAGCTGCAATATCAGTTTGAGCAGTTGGAGCAGGGATGGATGTCAGTGACAGATTATGAGGCTAGATTCTCAGAGTTGTCTGGCCACGCACTTATGATATTGCCTACTGATGTCTAGAGAGTGCGGAGATTTATAGCAGGGCTGCACTCCGGTATTAGGGCTAGCATGGCCCGAGAGGTGGAGATGGGGACTCCCTATCAGCTGGTGGTCGAGATAGCTCGTCGGATTGAGGGCTATCGATCGAGAGGCAGAGAGCAGGGTCAGCAGGATAAGAGAGCCAGATTCTCCGGGGATTTCAGAGGTGCCTCAGTTAGGGGCAGAGGTCAGTTCAATAGAGGTCAGCGCAGCAGGCCTCCATATTCAGCACCCCCACCACCTCCCCGAGGTGTTCCAGCAAGGGCTCATTTCAGCGTTCCTACCGCCCTCCAGCCATTCAGAATTCACCTAGTGGTTATGCCAGTTATACGAGATTCCCCAGTCCCTATTTCAGTGCTATGCCACAGAGTACACATCGCTCTCTGGCCATTCAGGGTTCCTCTTCGGGGCAGCAGGCTATGATACCCGGAGGTTGTTATGAGTGTGGGGATCCATGTCATATGAAGAGGAATTGTCCCAGGTTTCGAGGCAAGGCTGTACAGCAGGGTTATCAGCCGATGGGTCCGGCATCAGCAGTCCGGCCACCTAGTGGTGGAGGACAAGTCGGTAGGGGTCGTCCTAGAGGTGGAGGTCAGCCAGCTCCTGTTCGTTCTGGCAGGGCTCAGTCTTCTGGTGCTCCAGCTAGATTATATGCTATCCCGGCCAGATCAGATGTAGTGGCCTCAGACGCCTTGATCACATGTATTATTACAGTATGTGGCAGAGAGGCATCGATTTATTTGATTCAGGATCCACTTATTCCTATGTTTCGGTCTTATTTGCTCATTTTCTGGATGCCCCTCGTGAGTCCTTGGGTTCTCCTATTTATGTGTCCACTCCTGTGTGTGATTTTGTGGTTGTAGACCGGATTTGTCGGTCTTGTGTGATCACCTTCTGTGGGTTCGATACCAAAGCGGGCCTTTTATTGCTCGACATGGTTGATTTTGAGGTTATTCTAGGAATGGATTGGCTATCTCCTTATCATGCCGTGCTAGATTTCCATGCCAAGACAGTTAATTTAGCCATGCCCGAGTCGCCTAGGCTGGAGTGGAGAGGTTCCTCAGTTAGTGCAGCCAGTCAGTTTATTTCATTCATGAAGGCTCGACATATGGTCGAGAAGGGTTGTCTGGCCTATCTTGCTTATGTGCGGGACACCACCACCGAGTCTCCGAAGATTGATTCAGTTCCAGTGGTTTGAGAGTTCGCTGATGTATTTCCTTCAGACCTTCTAGGCATGCCTCTGCACCGTGATATTGATTTCTGCATTGATTTAGCTCCAGGCACCCAGCCTATATCTATTCCTTCGTACCGTATAGATCCGAAAGAGTTGAAGGAGCAGCTTGAGGAGTTGTTGACTAAGGGGTTCATCATACCGAGTGTATCGTCGTGGGATGCTCCATTTCTATTCGTGAAGAAAAAGGATCAGTCCATGCGGATGTGTATTGACTACCGCCAGTTGAACAAGGTCACCATTAAGAACAAGTATCCTTTGTCGCACATTGATGATTTGTTTGACCAGTTGCAGGGTGATAGGGTGTTTTCTAAGATTGATTTGAGATCGGGATATCATTAGTTGAGGATTCGGGCCTCAGATGTCCCGAAGACAGCTTTTCGCACGAGGTAGGGCCACTACGAGTTCCTGGTAATGTCCGTTGGCTTGACTAATGCCCCAGCAGCATTCATTGACTTGATGAATAGGGTATTCAGGACGTATATTTATTCCTTTGTCATTGTCTTCATTGATGACATCTTGATTTACTCACACAGCCTGGGGGAGCACGAGCAGCATTTGAGAGTTGCGCTCCAGACTTTGCGAGAACAGAAGCTATATTCTAAGTTCTCCAAGTGTGAGTTCTGGTTGGATTCCGTGGCATTCTTGGGGCATGTGGTATCAAGGTTGATCCTCAGAAGTTTGAGGCGGTTCAGAGTTGGTCGCGTCCTACTTCAGCTACAAAGATCAGGAGCTTTTTGGGCCTAGCAGGCTATTACCACCGATTTGTGGAGGGTTTCTCTTCTATTGCAGCTCCATTGACTAGATTGAATCAGAAGAATGCCCCGTTCCGATGGTGTGACGAGTGTGAGGCGAGCTTTCAGAAGCTCAAGACAGCATTAATCTCAGCACCAGTTCTAGTATTGCCTTCCGGTTCTGGGATGTACACAGTGTATTGCGACGCTTCGTGCATTGGCTTGGGGTGTGTATTGATGCAGGAAGGGAGAGTTATTGCTTATGCTTCGCGCCAGCTGAAGGTTCATGAGAAGAATGATCTTGTGCAAGATTTGGAGTTGGCGGCGATTGTTCATGCTCTTAATATTTGCAGGCACTACTTGTATGGAGTGTCCTGTGAGTTTTATACATACCGCCGTAGCTTGCAGCACTTGTTCAAGCAGAGGGATCTTAATTTGAGGCAGCGCAGATGGCTTGAGTTGTTGAAGGATTATGATATCACCATTCTTTATCATCCAGGAAAGTCAAATGTGGTAGCAGATGCTTTGAGCAGGAAGGCGGAGAGTAGCTTGGCTTATGTTGCAGCAGAGGAGAGACCTCTAGCCTTGGACATTCAGTCCTTGGCTAATCGCCTGGTGATATTAGACCTTTCAGAGCCTCGTCAAGTTCTTTCACATGTGGTTGCTCAGTCTTCGTTATTGGGGGAGATTAAGGCTCGGCAGTATGATGATCTGTGTTTGGCAGAGCTACGAGAGGCAGTGGTTCAGGGTAGGGCCAAAGAGGTTACTATTGGCGAGGATGGTGTTCTGAGACTTCAGGGCCGCTTATGTGTTCCTAATGTTGATGGACTGAGGGAGAGGATTCTAGAGGAGGCACACAGTTCTCTATATTCTCTTCATCCTGGTGCTACGAAGATGTATCGTGATTTGAAGTAGCATTACTGGTAGAGGAGAATGAAGAAGGACGTTGTGGAGTATGTGGCTAGGTGCCTTAATTTCCAGCAGGTTAAGTATGAGCACCAGAGGCTAGGAGGCCTACTTCAGCAGATGCCCATTCCAGAGTGGAAGTGGGAACGCATCACTATGGACTTCGTGGTTGGGTTGCCTCAGACCTTGCGGAAGGTTGACACGGTTTGGGTCATTATGGATAGATTGACCAAATCGGCGCATTTCATTCCAGTGGCTACTACATATACTTCTGAGAGGTTGGCACAGATCTACATTCGGGAGATAGTCCGTTTGCATGGTGTGCCGGTGTCCATTATATCAGATCGAGGTCCTCAGTTCATCTCGCACTTCTGGAGAGCATTGCATAGTGAGATGGGTACCCAGATAGACCTCAGCACATCATTTCACCCTCAGACTGATGGTCAGTCAGAGCGTACAGTCCAGATATTAGAGGACATGATCAGGGCATGTGTGATTGACTTCGGAGGCCAGTGGGACCAGTTCTTGCCTTTGGCCGAGTTTTCTTACAATAATAGTTACCAGTCCAGCATCGAGATGGCTCCATTTGAGGCTTTGTATGGTCGGCGATGTCGTTTTTGAGCCTAGCGAGACTAAGTTATATGGCACCGACCTGGTGAGGGATGCTTTGGAGAAAGTGAAGTTGATCAAGGAGAGGCTCCGCACAGCACAGTCCAGACAGAAGATTTAGCGGATCAGAAGGCGCGTGATGTATCATTTATGGAGGGAGATAAGGTTCTGTTGAAAGTATCTCCGATGAAGAGTATTATTAGGTTCGGGAAGAAGGGCAAGCTCAGCCCAAGGTTTATAGGTCCCTTCGAGGTGTTGGGGCGAGTTTGGGAGGTTCCTTATGAGCTAGCTTTACCTCCCAGTTTGTCAGGACTCCATCCAGTTTTTCATGTATCCATGCTCTGGAGGTACCACGCCGACTTCTCTCACGTGGTTGATTTTAGCACTATTCAGTTGGATGAGAGGTTGGGCTACAAGGAGGAGCCAGTTGCCATTATTAATAGGCAGGATTGCCAATTGAGGTCCATGAGAGTTTCTGCTGTGAAAGTCCAGTGGAGGGGCCAACCAGTCGAGGAGGCGACCTGGGAGTCCGAGGAGGTCATGCGGAGCGGAGCAGATATTCAATTTAAGAGGTGGAGAATGTAACGACCCGACCGGTCGTTTTGCATTGTCGGACCCCGTTCCCCTAAATGAAACTTCCCATAGCGGCTTATTGTGATTTAGGACTTACGGGGACTGGTGATTCGGGATTTGGAAGTGTTTAGAGTGCTATAGGAGCACTTGGTTCCTTAAGGTTGGCCTTTTAGGCCAAGTTTGACTTCGGTCAACATTTTGGGTAAACGACCTTGGAATCGAGTTTCGACGGTTCCGGTAGCTTCGTATGATGATTTTAGACTTGGGCGTATGTTCGGAATGGGTTTTGGATGAACCGGGAGCGTTTCAGCGCTCAATATTGAAATAAGAGTTCCTTAGGTTCCTATTTTGGTTTGGGACGAGTTTTTGAGTTATTGAAGTCCAGACAGAATTCCGAGATCGGGAATAGTTCCATTATGTCATTTATGACTTTCCTGCAAATTTTGGTGTCATTCCGAGTAGTATAGGTCGGTTCGACGCGCTGTTAGCGAAGTCTAAAAAACTTAAAGTTCCTAAGTTTGGTTCTAGAGGTTTTGAGGTGTGATTTTGAGTTTTAGCATTGTTTTGAGTGTTCCGAAGGCTCGAGCGAGCACCTGGGCTCAGGTGGGCCCAGGTGCCTCCCGGACACCACACGAGGCCAAAAACATCTGAAATAGCTGCTGGTGCACCTATTCTGGTGTGACCGCAGGTGCGGTTGCCCAGTCGCAGGTGCGGGACCGCTCGTGTGTTCTCAGCCTCGCAGGTGCGACCCCCAGTGTGCAGCCCATTTCTTGCAGGTGCGGACAAAGTTCTGCAGGAGCGGAGCCGCGGGTGTGGTCTCCTCTCCGCAGGTGCGGGCCCAGGCTTCCTCGTCCATTTCCGCAGGTGCGAGCCTTTGCTCGCAGGTGCGTCCTCGAGCCGCAGGTGCGGAACCATTGTCAGGCAGTGTGTTTCTTAAATTTGGAATTCTTCATTGTTTCTTCATTTCTTCCTCCATTAGAACACTTTGTGAGCTTGAAAAAAGGGCTCCACGACCCAACCACTGAAAGGTAAGTAAATTCTATCCTAAAGTTGGTTAATGCATGCATTCTTAGTAGGATTTAACTACTTAATTAATGGAATATTTAGGAATTTGGGTAGTAACCTAGGGCCTTCGAGAATTTTGAAAATTACCCGTGAATTGGCTAAGAAATCATACAAAAATCATATATCAATGATCCTTAGGCTATGGGTGAGTGTTTCCTCCGAGAATTTTTGGAATCTGAGCATGCGGACCCGGGGTTGGATTTTGGGATTTCTTCAAGAATGGAGAATTTGACTAAATAATAGGAGAATTCCATGCTTTGAATATAAATTGATATATTTGTATAGCATTTGGCTAGTTTCGAGTCCGTGGGTGTCAAGTTCGGAGTTTCGGGCGCATTCTTGACCCGGGGAGTAGGTGCGACGCGAGGTGAGTCTCCTTTCTAACCTTGTAAGAGAGAACTGTCCCCCTAGGTTCTTTAAATGACTACGTCCTAATGTTTTTGGTGGCTACGTACGCGCAAAGTGATGAGAGTCCGTACGTAGAGACTATTATTGTTATGTCCGGGTAGTTAGGCCTACACCATGCCTTATGTTTTCCTTGAAATGAACTATATGCTTAGTGAATTCATGCTACATGCGGCTTGTTTCCCTGAGATCATGGAATTTAAGTAATTTTAAGGAATTGATCACGAAAAGTAATTTATAGAGAATAAATGTGTGGATTGTGTGTGCATGTGACCGCTTCGCAATTTACATTCCGCAAGCGGAGTGTTATTTCCCCCCACTCTCATGGGGGCGGGCCGTACGCCACGGCGAGATTGACAGATATATATTATGGTTCGGGTCGTTCAACCCTCGGCAGTGCACAGATATGATCATTATGATGGCTCAGGCCGGTTTTCCTTATCCTGTATGCGCATGTTAAATTGTTAAGAATTCTTTAATGGATTTTGAGTGGTCAGATATATTTTTAAAGGAAAAAAAAGAATAATGAAGTAGAAATTGTATATCTACTTCCAGAATTTATTTGAATTACTGTTATTTTAAATGTTTACTTCTTTTATCATCCTTGTATGTCCGTTAC
>MDKI01259656.1:0-24782 GCA_005239505.1 Nicotiana paniculata | reverse complement strand
GACGGTTTTATAATACCCATTTGTGGCGATGTTCGAGTTTTCTATTTTTTTGAAAGAGTGTTTCAGTTTTAAGATCGATTAGGACGTTTATGGATTTATCTTGGACAAGTTACGGGGGCGTACACTTGTTGTTTTTGAGCACATGGCAAAAACGTCACATGAAATGCACCCGTGATTGCTATGTGTATTTTTATTGGTTATTTAGAGTTAAGGGTCGGGGGCATGAGTTGCCACTCCCGAGTGTAGTTTATTGTAATTTTGGGGTAATGATCAATTTTTGTCAAGTTTCCAAAGTAAAGGTATCCATTCTACCTAAGGATTACCTAAAATGATGTTCAAAAGCCTAAGGGTAAGATGTTTTGGGCTATGGCCTTGACTTAGCCCTATTTTATCATTTAACTCTTTGGCCAATCCTAATTGTGACTAATTTTGCAATAAGGGTGAAGCCTTTGATTAATTTGAGTACTTTGTGATAGGTCAACAAACAGAGTTTCGCAAGACTTAAAACAATCCATATTTCAGTCTAACAAAAGTAGGAATATGCTAACACAATACACATCTATGTGGTAATAAATAAGGCAAATTTGAATTGTGAATATAATGTTACATGTACAAGATTTCTTTTCTGTTTGATCTACTCCTATATACTAAACAAGAGCATTTATACATAGCTCATGGATCCAACATGGAACTTTGTCTTAAATTTTGTGATAGAACAGTCCAAAAAAAAAACAAATTAAGCCATGGTTGCTTTTATTTAGAGCGGACAGTCTAAGAAAACCCGGATTTTAGATTCTATCTTTTGATAATCGATTTGAAACCCATTTGTGTTCAGTAGTGAGAAATTTACAGTGGATTTCGTAAATGAAATACTCCCTATGCTAATTGATAACAGAAGAGAAAAGGACTAGTTACAGATTGTTTAACACAGTTAATGGGTCTAAAATTCCAGGTCCCATAGCCTGAAATCCAGACACTATCAGGCTCAATTGGTCCATGCTCACGAGTCTGGCCCAGCTCGGGTGACCTTAGCAGGTCTGACCCATAACTACTATAGTAATAAATGTTTCAAATTTTAAAAAAATACAACTGATCATAAATTTATATAGTTCAGTCCATATTTACAACTGAAAAGATGAAATGTATATAGAAGACTGTAGATATGCTATTACATTACTCCTAAACCATAATAATACCAATTTTACTAATAGGAAAAAATAAAGAAGGGAAAACAAAACTAGTTGTTGCTCCTATGCAAGCCAGCAACATGTCCTTCAAAGACTTAAACCTGCATTTTCAGTGTTAATCTAAAATTATAAGTCCAAAGTTTGAGTACTTGGACAATATTAAAGACGGACCTTTGGGCATTTGTGAGATGAATCTAGCCATAAAAGGGAGTTAGATTCAACCTTAATGATGCCATAGGAGAACAAAATATGTTCATGCCTTTTTATGGACTGAATCTAACCACAGAAAGGGTTAGATTCAAATCAAATGATATCACTTTGTTTAGACTCTTAACAGCCATCTTTATGTTATGCAACAAATTTTTGCAAGCATTTATTCAAATACTTTCACTGTTGTGGGCATTTTGAGGAGTGAATCCGACTATTTTGTGACTTCAGATTCACTTTCCTAAAGCTCCTTCTAATTACACACTTGTATCCTTTGAAGGATAATTTTCAGCAAAGCTGAACTACTGTTTATACACTATCAATGGGGTGAATTTGACTATTAGGAAGTCAGATTCATCTACCCTAGTACTAACTTAACATAATTCCAAACCATATAGAGGCCTGCTTATTTAGGCATTTTAAAGGATGAATCTGACCATTCAAAGGTTCAGATTCCTCACTCTAATGCCTTTCTTAATTACATATTTTATACCCTTTAAAAGGGTGAATTTCAGCTATCTATACTACTGTTTTGTGCACTATTATAGGGTGAATTTGACCGTTGAAAGGTCAAATTCATCTACCTTAATGCAATTTAACTTACTAATAGAATAAGAAAAAAACACAAAAATGAAACCTACAAAAACACATCCTGACATCAGGAATATAGACATACATATTCAGATTTTATTATCAACATATTGATCAGTCCTACTTTCAAATTTCATTCCAGATTAGAGAGAGAAAAAAATTAACAAAATTCAGTTATAGAAGGAGACAAATTCAAGCAAAAGGGGAAGATGAAATTCACATTTTTGAGACTTTCAATAATAACAACAATTACATATCGTTTGAAGAGAAAATCAACCCAAAAGTCCTGACCAAATAAAGGTAAGGTAACAACAATACATAAAATAAAGAGGGAAGATCAGCAGCAGCAAACAGCAACCCAAAGAGACCCAGTAGCCCGACAGAAATTGACTCAGAATTCTGGGATATGAGTGTTTAAGGTTCCCAAAATCAGAATCCAACGGAAAGAAACAGAAGTTGAGAACTAGACCATGTATTTATGAACTTGATTCCAAGAGAAATCTTTGTTCTTCTACTAATACTTTTTGAAATTTTTGTTTATGAATGGAAAATAGTCTGATTTTTCTGTATTCTTTAAGGTGTTTTCAGCAGCTCCAAAGAGAGTCCCCAAAAAAAAGAAAGTCTCCATCTCTAAAAAGAGGGTCTATTTATAAGATATTTTGGAATGGGATATTCTTTTGGATATTCCCTATCCAAAGCTGAAAAAGTACATAGGGCAGCTGTTAACCCTACCTTTGGGACAGTTGCCCCTATTCTAGAACCTTCTTACTCATTAAAAGACCTATTTACCCTTGCAAATCTGATTTCCTAAACTGAGTTACCTAATGTACCCCTTAGAGTCCCTGAATTTACCATTGGGTAATCAAGGTTAAGCTTATTTGGGTTATTATTAACTCTAGTTAACTAACACTAGTTAGATCCCTTAGGTGACTACTAATTATTCTTTGACCAAGGTTAGGTCAACTAATTAGAGGTTAATTAATTAAATACCTAAAGATATTTTTTCATACTAATTAAATGAAGGAGGTCAACCAATTCAACTCCTTAATTAAGTAAACTGATTAAATTAAATTAACTTAACTTGATTACCTAAAATCAGGAACTTGATCAATCATTAAGCTCATGTTAACTAATTTGTTTTAGCTATCCTAACTAATTAGTTGTTTCGGAGGTTATTAACCTATGTTAACCTATTAAACAAATGGTTTTTATAAGCTACCATTAATTGCGTTAATCTTGAGTTTCGGACTAAACTAAGTTAATCTATGTCCATACACTGGTTCTGGATTAACTAATTTCGTAATTAATCAGGCCATTAATTAACTAATCTAATATAATAATACTCAAATTAACTACGAAGTAGTTAATCAACAAATGATCCTGCCTAAACAGTAACAGCAAAATCTAACAGGTTCTTGAACAAAGTCAATCACAATGAAGAAAGTAGGGCAAGGAATCACGATCGTCAAAAGAAAACTTACTACTGAACGACGGATTCATCATAGAAATATACAACAAACAAACATGGAAAAATAAAGAAAAGGAAACAGAATCTAAATCTAATGGTAACAAAACAATTAGAGACAGAATATTAACAAAAGGAGAGAAAAGACTAAACCTAAACCAAAATAGGACTAAATAATTGATATGCTTTCATGCTTCAATAGCAAATAGAACTAATAAAAGAAGAGGAGATACTAGTAAAAGGGGTAGGCCGGAAAATGGACAGTTTCCGGACCTTGGCCGGACTCCGGAGGGTTTGAAAATGACTTCAACCCACATGAATCAGTAGCCCTCAACGAGAGATATCGATCGATGTAGGTAGAAACCATTGAAGGACTTCAGATCGGCCAGAAGGGGAAGCTAGGGTTTCTGGATTCCTAGATCCGAAATTTCACTATTTTGGATGGTTTTTTGGGGAAATCGATGGTGGGAGGTGATTGGGGGAAGGGTGAGGGTCATCTGGTGCGAATTTGGGGTTGATTGGAGAAGCTCCGTCGTTGTAGCATTTTAGGTTCTTCAGATTCTTAGATCTGAAATAGGGTGATTTTGGGTGGGATTTTGGGGAAACTGATGGTGGGATGGGGTTAAGGGTGAGGAGAGGGTTGTAGGGAGAAAGGTTGGGGTGGTTTGGAGATGGTCCTCCACCGTTAGGCGAGTTCCGGTGGCGGAAACCTAGGGCGGCTAGGGTTTGGTCGAGGCAGAAGAGAGAGAGACGAAGGGGAGGGGAGACAGCTAGGGTTTGGTGGGGGTTAGGCTTTTGATGAAATGAGGGTAGGGGGGGTTGTTAGGACATATATATAGTTAATGGATAATGAGTTCTTAACCTTTGGATCTGGAAAGATCAACGGTTGAGATCTTCCGATTTAATTTGAACGGTGTTGTTTTGGGTACTAGGGCCGGACCCGGTAGGAGGTGTATTGGGCTGGGTCGTTTGAGTGTATAGACATAGGGATTGGGCCCGGGTATTTCTTGGCCCAGGTCCGATTTAAATCCCTCTTGATTAATTAAACTAGTTAATCTAATTAGGTTCAAATCTAATTTAATCCAAAAAGTGTAGTAATTCATTTTAACCTTATTTTTCATGTATTTACGGATTAATCCAGAATAAAATGACCAATTTTATATTCATTATTAAATCTGTGATTTATCGAATAAAAATGATTAATCTTTAGTAATTAGTTATTAAAACTACATTACGTTAAATAACCACCATTCGTTTGTTATTTTATTCAATTAATTACAAATAATGAATATATAATTCCTTGATAATAACGATGCGCCTAAGTACGCAATTTTAAATAAATTTTAAAGGATGAATTATGAATATGCAATGCAAAAAAAATAATTCACAATTAACACTAAAATTCAACAAAATTTGTGAAATTAATTTATTTTATTGACTTTTGTAGGAGTATATGGTGGGTGAAAAATCATATGCTCACAGCTGCCCCTTTTTTCTCGGAAACATGAAGAGTTTACGGGCAAAGACGAAGTGAGCGGCGATAAACAACCTTTACTCATTCATATGATCCATTGTGAAGCTTTTTGAAAAGTTTGACCGAACCCTGCTTCAAAGGTTGCCATCCTTGGCTATAAAGGAATCAGGTCAGTGTAGTCCTGGAGGTTTTGGTAGTTGGGACTACCGAATAATTGTGGTTTCACTGCGGTTGCTGTTGTTACTGCTGCTCATCTCCTTATTACACCCAAGTACAAAACGAAGGACTAATTAAAACCTATCAGCTGCTAAATTACAAGATTCATATCTAGGACTTGGTCTTGAGTCTTGATCTTTTGTTGGCTCTGCCCTAGATCCTGGTGCTTGTTAATCGCAGATGCTGGTTTTGTCTTATCGTTCCTCGGATCAAAGCAGGATATACTGGACGGATGACTTCAATCTTATCCTGAATAGTCCACATCCTTCCCGTTTGTGCACTTTTGGTTTCAATCTTCTCTTTCTTCTATTTTTTTTTATTTTTTTGATCAAAACTTCCTCTTTTGGTCGTCTCGGGTTCCAATGTCCTAGAAACGTAATCTGCACAAAATAAAAACAAACGAACGAAATTTTCTGCCCCAGTTTTCACTAGGAAAATTTTGTGAGTTATTGTAAGAAACTCTATGCTACTTCATTATTGAAAGCAATGAAAAGTTGAGACTGGTGCACCCGGAGTTACTGCAAACTAGGGAGTTGATACCCTATATCTCAAAGTGGGATCAACTATGGGTTGGAGACCCTATGTTGCAAAATAAAATCAACTAGGGATTGTATACCCTATGTTGGAAAAGAAATCAATTAGGGAATGTATACCCTTGATTGGAAAAGAAAACATCAACCAGGGAGTGTATACCCTTGATTGGAAAAGAAAGCATCCACCAGGGAGTGTATACCCTTGATTGGAAAAGAAAACATCAACCAGATAGTGTATACCGTTGATTGGAAAAGAAAGCATCAATTAGGGAATGTATACCCTTGACTGGCATCGACTACGGGAGTGTATACCCTGCGTCGGGAAAAGAAAGCATCAACCAGGGAATGTATACCCTTGATTGGAAAAGAAACAAATCAATTAGGGAATGTATACCCATAATTGGCATCGATCAGGGAGTGTGTACTCCCATGTCGGGAATATAAAATCAATTAGGGAATGTATACCCTTAATTGGGAAAGCAAACATCAATTAGAGAATGTATACCCTTAATTGGGAAAGAAAAACATCAATTAGGGAATATATACCCTTAGTTGGCATCGATGAGGGAGCGTGTACCCCCATGTCGGAAAATGTGTAGCTAGGGTCTGGAGACCCTATACCACCTCAGGTTTGAGCTATTTTCAACACTTTTTTTTTGAATGAATGCGGGAAAGGATTTTGGAGAAAACTTCCCTTTTGGAGTTGTTGCTGCAAAGCTGCTTCTACCTCTTGCACCTTTTCTCTTGGTTGCACATGCTTTTTGTGTGGTTGCTTTTGAGTTGCACCTGTTTTGTATTTTCAAACAAAGAATAATTTGTTAGTTTGAAACGGTGGTTGCTTTTGCAGCCTTGATTTCCAACTTCTTGATCTCAATTCTTTTGACGAAGATCTCAACCATTTTCTTGTTTGCTTGCTATGGATTGGGTTTCATCTCTCATCCCAGGACCTTAGCTTTCCAGATTTTACCACAGCGATCGTTCACGTGGGACCCAACACTTTATTTTGCCTTTGTAGGCCTTTAACTTGCTTTTTCTTTTGGATTTCCAGAGTATCAGGGGTGGGGGGGAGTTTTGGCCCCTCAAATTCTGCTGCGACAGTTAGTCGTGTGGGACTTAAGCTTTCCAACTTTATTTCGCCTTTATTGGCCTTTCACTTCTGACTTTTCTTCCAACTGTAACTTTAGGTCACTGGGAATACTTCGGCTTTTCAAACCTTGCCAGGATGGATAGCCACGCGGGGTTCAACCTTTCAACTTCATTCGCCTTTATAGGCAGTTCAATTTGATTTTCTCCTTTCAAGGTTTTGAGTTTGAATCATCGGCCATTGTGACCAGTCGGGATCGACTCGATGCCCCTGACGAGGCTGGGTGCCTTTTGCATATTGACCCCCGTCAAATGAGAGCCCTGTAAATCAGTCTTGCCATCTTTTCTTTGCCTTAGTTTCGGGACAGAGTTAGAATGAAGGGATTCAAAAGAAAAATAAGCGACAGAATGGACAACGAATTTAAACAAAAGGTGTCCCTTTCGGGGAAAGGAAAGAAGGACTTATCTGGAATGTATGCGGACTTCAATGAACATGACATGCCCTTTGGACTGGATGCCTGATCCGTGTAAACCGTCCGACTCACAGAAATTCATCACAACTATTACCTCGAGATTGAGAAACCTTGCCATGACTGTTCCCATGTCAGTGACCCATTATCCTTTTCGATCAGTGGCGCCCTTTGCGGGTTTTCACCAACTAACCTCTCTCATTTCTCTTCTCACCATCTCCTTGTAGTAATCTTTGCGAGTTTCCACTAACAAGACTATCTCATTTTTAATTTCTCTTCTTACCGTCACCTCACGGTGCCCGTGTGATTTTCACCGATAAGACTCTCATTTTGTTTCTCTCATTTGCTTGCACCAGATTCGACATTGTATCCTCCAACTTTAAGCATGTTTACCAATTGATCGGAAGGACTTGAACAGGGTTTTGGTGAGAAGAATTTGTATTGAATTACAACTTTGGAACCTCTTCGGCGAAATTATCACCAAACATATTATAACATCTGCCCCAGCTTAAACTCTTGGGAAAATGTAGATTTTTATTTTGGCGTGACTGAACCCCAGGGAGAGGCTGCCTACGTATCCTTTCGGAATCAAGTCGAACGTAGTTCAGGAAACTTTTGTTTTTTTTTCTTTTTCATTTCATCATTAATTTTTCTTTTTCCAACATCTCTTTTTTTGTTTTCCAATAATACTTTCGGGTTCCAAAGAGGGTAATCAAAGAAGAGTAACCGGCTCAAAGGGTTTGCAAAAAGGGTTAATGGTGTTTGGGCAGCGAGAATGAAAAGCCTTCGTCATCCCAACCGGAGAACATTTGAAAATATATAGAGGATCAAACATAGTACCTTTTGACGGCATCTGCATTGACGGCCGTTTCGAGGTCATTTCCTTCGATGTCCCCCAAGTATAACGCTCATTTTGGTAGCAATTTCCTTATGATGTATGGACCTTTCCAGTTTGGGGCGAATTTTCCTTTCGCTTCTTCGTGGTGCGGGAGGATACGTCTTAAAACGAGTTGCCCTACTTCGAAGTTCCTAGGTCGCACTTTCTTGTTGTAAGAGCGGGCCAATCTTTGCTGGTAAAATTGTCTGTGGCACACTGCGACCATTCTTTTCTCATCAATCAAAGTTAATTGCTTCAATCGGGTCTTGACCCACTCATTTTCCTCAATTTCTGCTTCGACAATAATCTGAAGGGAAGGAATTTTGACTTCTGCGGGTATTACGGCTTCAGTTCCGTAAACCAAAAGGTAAGGGGTAGCTCCAACCGATGTGCGCACGGTCATGCAATATCCCAACAATGCAAAAGGCATCTTTTCATGCCATTTCCTGGATGTTTGAAACATTTTTTCCTGAGAATTTTCTTGATGTTTTTGTTTGCTTCTTCAACGGCGCCATTGGCTTTGGGCCGGTAAGGGGTCGAGTTGCGGTGTGTTATCTGGAACTGTTCCCATACCTCCCTCATTAAGTTACTGTTTAGATTTGCGGCATTGTTGGTAATGATAGTTTTTGGGATACCAAAATGACAGATGATATTAGCATGCACGAAATCCACCACCACTTTCTTAGTGACATCTTTGAATGTGACGGCCTCGACCCTTTTCGTGAAATAGTCAATAGCAACTAAAATGAATATGTGCCTGTTTGAGGCCCTTGATTCGATTGGCCCAATGACATCCATTCCCCAGGCAACAATCGGCCAGGGTGACAACATAAGATGCAGTTCTAATGGTGGTGCATGGATTAAGTCGCCATGTATTAACACTTATGGCACCTCCGGATGAAACCGAAACAATCTTTCTCCATGGTCATCCAATAATATCCAGCCCGCAAGATTTTCTTTGAGAGGAAGTACCCATTCATGTGGGGACCGCATACTCCTGAATGGACCTCGCTCATGATCTTTTCGGCTTCTTTGGCATCTACACATCTTAACAGATTTAGATCGAGAGTCCTTTTATACAGTACTTCCCCACTTAGAAAGAAACTGATGGCGAGCCTTCGGATGGTTCTCTTTTGGTCTCCGTTGGCCTGCTCGGGATATTCTCTTGTCTTCAAAAATCTTTTAATATCATGATACCGTGGTTGGACATCGGGTTCTACTTCGACCGTGTTGCAATAACCATGTCTTTCCTTGATTTGAATCTCTAATGGGTTTATGTGAACATTGCCCGGATAGGGCAGCATTGCAGCTAGGGTGGCCAGCGCATCGGCTAACTCACTGTGGCACCGAGGAATATATCTGAACTCAACGGATTTGAATCGCTTACTAAGATTCACCACATGCTCTCTGCAGGGAAAGAGTTTAACATCTCGAGTTTCCCACTCTCCCTGAGCCTGCTTAATGATCAAATCGGAGTCCCCCATGATCAACAACTCTTCTACATCCATGTCAATGGCCATATTCATGTCCATTATACAAGCTTCATATTCAGCAGTATTGTTTGTGCAGAAGAAACAGAGGCGGGCTGTGGCAGGGTAGTGTTGTCCTGTGGGTGAAATCAAGATTGCCCCTATCCCAATACCTTTCGCATTGGCTGCTCCGTCGAAGAATATTTTCCAAGTGCCAGCGCCTTCTGAGATTATTTTGACGGAGTTGATTTCCTCATCCGGAAAATAAGTGCTCAAGGGTTGGTATTCATCATCAACCGGATTTTCTTCTAGATGATCGGCCAATGCTTGAGGTTTCATATATGCGCGAGTGACATAGACAATATCAAATTCTGTGAGCAAGATTTGCCATTTTGCTAATCTCCCGGTGGCCATTGGCTTTTGGAATATGTACTTCAAAGGATCCAGCCTCGTGATGAGGTAGGTGGTATAAGCCAATAAATAATGTCGTAGCTTCTGAGAAACCCAAGTTAGAGTGCATAAAGTCCTTTCTAACTGAGAATACTTGGCCTCGTAGCTTGTGAACTTCTTACTTAAGTAATAAATGGCATGCTCTTTCTTCCCGGTTGCATCGTGTTTCTCGAGAACACACCCAAAGAAATTTTCTAGCACCGTCAAGTATAGGAACAGAGGTCTCCCTGGTTTTGGTGGGATTAACACTAGAGGATTTGACAGATATTCTTTGATCTTGTCGAAAGCATTCTGGTACTCGTCTGTCCATTTGATGGATGCATCTTTTTTCAACAGCTTGAATATAGGCTCGCATGTGGAGGTCAACTGAGCGATGAACCTGCTGATGTAATTCAACCTACCCAACAGACTCGTGACTTCCTTCTTGGTTCTTGGGGGTGGGAGATCCCGAATAGATTTTATCTTTGTTGGATCCAGCTCAATGCCTCATCGACTGACTATAAATCCTAGTAATTTTCCGGATGGAACTCCGAAAGCGCATTTGGCTGGGTTTAATTTCAAATCATATATGCGCAGGCGTTCGAAGAATTTTCTCAAATGCTGCACATGGTCACTTTGGGTTCTGGACATAATGATCACATCATCCACGTACACCTCAATCTCGTGATGCATCATGTCGTGGAATATGGAAGTCATGGCCCTCATATAAGTTGCCCCAGCGTTCTTTAAACCAAATGGCATGACCCGGTAACAGTATGTTACCCGGGGTGTAGTGAAGGCTTTTTTTTCTGCATCCTCTTCATCCATCAACACCTGGTGATATCCGGCATAGCAATCGACAAAATATTGTACCTCATGTTTGGCATAATTTTCAACTAGGATATGTATGTTTGGCAGTGAAAAATTATCTTTGGGGCTTTCTTTATTCAGATCTCGATAGTCGACACATACTAGGACTTTTTCGTCCTTTTTAGGCACCGAAACCACATTGGCCAGCCAAGTGGTGTATTGGACCACTCGGATTACTCCAGCCTTTAGTTTTTTAGCGACCTCTTCTTTGATCTTGTCACTCATATCTGTTTTAAATTTCCTCTGCTTTTGTTGGACAGGTGGATGACCGGGGTAGGTTGGCAATTTGTGTACCACCAAGTCCATACTTAGTCCGGGCATGTCGTCGTAGGACCAAGCAAACACGTCTTTGAATTCAAATAGGAGTTTAATCAAGGCGTCTCTAGTCCTTTCGTCTGTGTGGACGTTTATCATGGTTTCTCGAATCTCCTCTTCACTACCCAAGTTAATGGGTTCCGTTTCGTTTAAGTTTGGCTTAGGCTTATTCTCGAATTGTTCCAATTCTCGATTTATTTCCCTAAAGGCCTCTTCTTCGTCATATTCTGGCTCTTGATTCATTATTTTGGGGTTAGACGGCGTATTAAGATCAGAGCATGAAGTCCGCAAGCATGTCATATTTTAAAGCCGCATTATTAGGACTGAAAAAAATAAGAAAAGTAAACAACAATCAGAAAGAATAATAGATGATGAAATTTTAATTTCATTTCATTGGATTTGAACATAGGAGGGTTTACATAGGAATTTAAAAGGCAAGTAATTAAAAACATTTGAGTTACACCCTGAAATAACTCACAGTGCAGGAAGGATTGCAAAAGTTGAACTACCGGGACTCCCGCCTGACGGGGAATGGAGTAGCCTTCCAATTTTGCAACTTGGCATCAGGACCCATGTACTGAACTTCGGCAGTGCTGGAGCCTTCTCCTGGTTGGACCATATGGGCCTCATACAACATCTGCCTCATTGCTCAGCATATTTCTTCGGCCGTGAAAGCCTCTTCCTCTTCCTCCACGTATTTTGGCTTGACAAATGATGCGGTGATGTGTGGAATTGGCTGAGGCAATGCCCAACCATTTTTCTTACGTTGGTCAGCCCATTGTTCATCGTCGGGAGTATCTCGAAACCCTATGCCAAAAAACTTTTTATTGGTAGGCAAAGGGACGGGTTGTTTAAAGCCTTGCAAGGACACCCCGAGCCCTTTTCGAGGTGTTTACCCGTGTTTAATCATGTCTTTAGAGACCATAATTTATGTGTTTGATAGGAAGGGTTGAGGGAATGGGGTTCCTTCCTCATGCTGGTCCGCAACCCCAATCTCGAAAGCCTGGTAGACTATGTGCTCGCTGCCCTCTCTTGCTTCCAGGCATGGGGCTGATGGGTCCCTGTAAATAGATTGCTCGTCTTCCCCATGGACCACAATTTCCTGGTCTTCATATTCGAACATAACCATCTGGTGGAGAGTAGATGGCACTGCCCCTGCTACATGGATCCAAGGCCTTCCTAGGAGATAATTTTAGGAAGTATCCATATCCATGACCTGGAATGTCACTTCAAAATCTACAGAGCCGATTGTCAAGACCAAATCAATCTCCCCGATCGTGTCTCTCTTGATACCATCGAATGCACGGACGTACACATTGTTAGGCCTGATTCTCTCAGTCCCGATATCCATTCTTTGTAGGGTCTATAGAGGGCAAATATCAACCCTAGATCAGTCATCCATCGTAACTTTTTCACATAGTAACCTTCACATTTAACAGTTAGGTGGAGAGCTTTGTTGTGGGCAGCCCCTTTCGGGGGCAAGTCATTCTTGCTAAATGAGATGTTGTTGACTTCAAAAAATCATTCTGCCATTCTTTCCATTTGCTCAACCATGGTGTTGGCCGGAACGTATGCTTCGTTAAGGGTTTTGATCAGGATTTTCTGATGTTCGTTTGAATTTACCAGCAAGGATAGAAGTGAGACCTGAGTGGGGGACTTTCTGAGCTCCTCGATTATGGCGTATTCAGCGGTTTTCATATTCTTCAAGAGTTCTTCTGCCTCTCCAGTACCGATCGGCCTTTTAGGCGGAAAGCATCTCAGCTTGCTTTTGTTCAGTTGTTCCAAGTCGAGGTATTTCTCTGATGAGTTTATATCGCCTGTTTCCCCAGTAATTTCTTTCCCTCTGTACGTCTCCACCGTCCTGTGGTAATTCCAGGGGATGGCAGTAGTACTCTTCATGGGATTTTGCGACGCGCGGTTAATAACCACGGGCTCATTCAACCTTGGTGAATTATTTGCCCCTGCGCCACATACGTCCCTTTTGGCACGTATATTTTTGGGTCGTTCATTATTTCCTTGTTGAACTGTAACCTTCTGTGAGGGCTCAACGCACTTTGTTCCTTCATGGGTGCCTTGGGGATGTAAAGGACAGCGTCTTTAGAGAGTCCTTTATTTGTTTCAGTCTCAGCCTTCTCCGTGACCTGGGGAACGGGGTTACTCTTGTTCATATCCTTGACTGGTTTGGGTGACACCTTGGGCTTTGTTTCCATATTTGCGATGGCGATGATGGCCTTTAGAGCTGAATCGAAATCTTGGTCCTTGAAAATCATGCTGGATACGGGCCCATGTTAGTGAGTGGGCAGTGGATTGTTCATCATATTGGGAGTGTCTTCGTCCCTTAACACCACTTTATTTTTTTCTATAAAGCTTTCCACGGCTCTTTTGAGGGTCCAACACTCTTTCGTGTCATGCCCTCCTGCTCCGGAATGGTAGGCACAATTGGTTCCCGGTTTGTATGATGCTGATGCTGGGTTTTACCTGGTTGGAGGTACGCGTTATAGAAGCCCCATCTTGACTAGTTTTGGGAAGAGGCTTGAATACAGGTCCCTGATAGGAGTGAAGTAGGGTCTCCTTGGTGGTTCACGGGGGTAAGTGTTGTACGGGTAGTTTTGGGAAGGGCGTGGATTACATGGAGTTGGGGGAGGATGGTTGTTTCTCGGAGGTGGAGCTCTATTCTGATTATATTGTTGTTGCGGCCTAGGATGTGGTTGAGCATTCATTACCGCATAGGGAAGAGGGAGTAGCATAAGTTGCGTCTTGGTGAGGATAGTAATGTTAGGAAGCTTTGGGATATGGACGTGGGTATTGTCGAGGCTTCCTAACATCGGAAACCATCATGGCCCCTTCTTCTTTCTTTTTTCTATTGGCTGCACTCCCGAATCTGCTTTGGATGGCCTGAAAGGTTGCTCTTATGGCAGATTGGCTCGGGATATGACCAGTTTTTAGACTATTCTCCATCATTTCTCCAATTTTAATTGCTTCTGCAAATGGTTAACCCATGGCGGACATCATATTTTGGAAGTGATCAGCTTCTTATGTTTGTAGAAAGACACTGACCATTTCAACCTCATCCATCGAAGGTTTGAACCTAGAGACCTGCTCGCGCCATTTGATGACGTACTCTCTGAAACTCTCTGAGGGTTTCTTTTTTAGATTGGATAGTGAGTTCCTATCGGGAGCGATGGCCACATTGTATTGGAATTACCAGACAAAGTCCCATGCCAGGTCATCCCATATGTGCCAGCGGGATATATCCTGGTCGATGTACCATTCTGATGCAATTCTCGTCAAGCTTTCTCCAAAATATGCCATGAGGAGTTCCTCTTTCCCACCTGCTCCCGGAGCTGGTTGCAGTACCTTTTCAGATGGGCTATGGGGTCCCCATGTCCATCATATTTTTCGATCTTGGGGGTTTTAAACCCAAGAGGCAAGTGGACGTTTGGGAACATGCACAAATCTGCATAGGAGACACTTTTCTACCCGCTCAGCCCCTGTATATTATTGAGGCTCTGTTCAATACTCTTTATTTTCCGAGCAATTTCTTCGTGCTCGGGGCTTTTCTTATCTTATCCCAAAGTTACCCCAGAGTGAGTTTGTTGGGGGTATGCATTGGGAGTGACATGAGTGGCATCCAGATGGACGGATGGTGTTTGGAATGTGAATGCTGGCGGCTCATAATTTGGTCCAGAGATAGTCGGTGGAGCCGTGGCAGAGATTGGTGGTGCGGTGAAGATGTTGGACGACACACCAGAAAACAAGGCCTGGGGGCGAACCTCAAAAGTCCTTCCGGCAAAGTGAGCCGACATAGTTGGATATCCAAATGGCGTGGCTGGGTAGCTTATGGGGATGTTGGATGTCCCTCCTGCCCTGGGAATTATCTCTGGGAAACCCGGGATGGTACTGGGTGGTTCCCTACCATTGGACCATGTGTCCCACATTTCCAGCATGCGGCAACGCAGAGTCCTATTTTCTTCAGCCGTTGCTGATTCAGATGTTGGGATGGCCGGATTTAGGTCTTCCACGGAAGAATTGATGATTGGCAAGTGACTTTAAGACGTCATTTCTATTCTCCCTTTTGATCTAGTGAAGAAAGGATGGGAAGTCAGGTTACCTCAAAACCAACCACCTAAAAATACCTTTTAAGATCGACCAACAAAATGTTAGGTTGAAACATTTATCACATAGGCAATCACACGTTTGGGGTATGCAATGCACCTGAGCAATTTTAATGCTTTTCTATATGTTTTTTGCAACAGTTGGGTACTTCATCCCGACTTTATTTCTTCGGTTCTTCCCTTTTTATCTTTCTTGCCCTTCCTTTGTTATTGTTTCCGCTCTTTTATTCCTCGCTCGATTTATTTTCTTATGGTTATGATTGAATCTTATGTCGATTGCCTACATATCACGGCCTCGCGTGAATCAGATCATCACGTAGTTCATGTGATAAATACCAAAGGACATAAACATTTTTGAATTTTCATTCATTAGGAAAAAAATTTCAGTTTTCATTCATTACAAAGACCCCGACATATTTTCTTGGGAAGTTAAAGAAACTACAAAGACTCAAAGTAGACTCAAACAAGAAAAAGAAATACAGACTCGAAAAGGACATCAAGAATACATAAGTGCCTCTACTGCTCCAGGGGGCCGCGGGACATCATTCTGTCTTGCCACGGGCCTACGTACCAAACCTTGCTGGAGGCGGTGTTAGTCATCCATTATCTTGTGGAAGAATATCATTACTGCTGAGAAGAAGGTGGTCTGAGTCATATCTTCACACTCTTGACTTTTTGTGGCAATATAATCCGCAATTTCTCTGACCCTCTGCCTGATAACGCCCTTTTCCTGGAGTAAGCGCCAGATCTGTTGAGACCTAGCCTCTAGAACCTGGGCATCCTTATGATTCTTTCCTTTCAATTGTTGCAAGCCTTCCTCCAACTAAGCCATCATGCTATAGAATTGTTCCCTGTCTGCCTTGAACCTTTTTGTCTTTTTGGCCATTTCGTTCTCGAGGATGGCCAGCTTTTCCTTCAAGCCTATGACTTCTTGGTCATATTTCCTTTTTAGTCTCTGGACAAACTCTGTTCTTTCCTCTGCACTTCTTGTTAATCTTGCCCGAACTCCGGCCAGTTCTTCTTCAGCTTTGTCTAGATCATTCCCATAGCTGCATTCTTTATGCCTTAGACTGTTGATAAGCCTTTCATCAGTTCTGCTTCTCTCTGGGTTCTCAGCAACTGTTTTTAATTCCTGTATCTGGTCCCGGAGAACTTCATTTTCTTGGGTTAACCTATTTTTCTCCCCTTCAATTGTGGCAGTATGTAGAATATTTTCAAATTTTATTTCCCTGACCTGGGCTTCCAACTTGCTTATGGTAGCTATTTTCCTTCTCTAACCAAGCCCAATGCTCTTGTGTTTGCTCGGTGAATTGTTGCACGTGGGGTCTCTTTGCGGGTCGTTCTTGCTCTTGATGCTCTCTGCCTCTTATGCCATACCAAGAAGTGTAGGCGGGCTCCACTTTCTCTTTAGATAAATTTCTCACCCGAGTTTGAGGTTCTAAAAACCTGAACTCATTCCAAATTTGACGGACCCTGCCTTCAGGAAATGCATCTCTCAGGCATAAGTCAATGGCTTGCTGGCTTAAGCCCTCGTCATGGGGAACACCCTGTTGTCTCCCCAACTGGCGTAAGACCCGATGTGGGGCATATGGCTGAATGCTTTGCATACCCATTAACGGAAGATAGAAAACCTCAGCAGACATATTGATAACCTCGCCGACAGGGAGCCACCCGAACGTCCACTCGATTTGGTCGGCAGTCAATGAACTCAAGTATGAGCGTCAGGCTTCCGTGCCTTCAGGAATTTGTGGCCCTTTACCTAAGTACCATGTTCCTCGATGCAATTCAAACCGGTTAAGCCGTAGTTCATGTAGCCTGGGCGGTGACAGAGGTGCTCGATCAACCAGACTTGTAGAAGCAGGTTGCACCCCTCAAAGAACTTTCCACCAGATTGGCAAACTGTCAGAGCACGGTAAATATCGGCTAAGACCATCAGTATGAGTGTGCCATTGGATTTTTTCATCATGAAATCTGCCATTCCCACAAGCCCGATAACTATGCATACATCACCTCTTGGGAAAATCAAGGTGCCCAAGAATGCTACCACAAAAGCTAGCCCCCGGAGGGCTTCCCATTTAGCCTGATCTTTGTGAGTTAGACCAGTGTTGTCAGCCTCATACCTCGGGGATCTCCATAACGTCTGTAAAGAAAATAGAAAGTGCAAAAACCTTCGGACAGGTGTGGGTCTTGGACGTCCCGACTAATACTCAATAGATCCAAAAACTTATGTGGAGTCACCACCCTGGGTGCCACTAGGTACTGACTTCTAAGATTGTCATTGAGACCAGCATACCCTGCTATTTCCTCTAGCGTTGGCGTTAATTCAAAGTCTGAAAAGTGGAACACGTTGTGGGAGGGATCCCAAAACGGTACTAGAGCCTCGACGATGTCCAACCTCGGTTTGATTTTTAGAAGACAGTAAGTCCGCCTAAATCTTTCATAATAAACTTTCTACTAGCTTCCCCCAAGTCGCTCCACCAAATATGGAGTCCTAGAGTGATTTCCTCGGCTGCCCTGAAGGAAATGTTTTCAACGGTATTCATCCAGCACATTTATTTTTTTGATTAAAACCATAAATTTTGAAAAGTGTTATTTTTGCAAAGGGTTTTGTAATAAAGACAAAGGGACCATCTTTGCGAATACGGCCCTTCAATACTTCGGATAGGAATTTTTTTAAGGCTTTGTTGGCAAGTTGGGTAGAAATTTAAAGACAAACCACAGGCGGCGACCTTTGCAAAAACGGACTTCCGGTGCCCCACTTGGGCAATCAGAATATAATGGCGTCACCTAATTTTATTTAGGACTATATCCTTTGATTTTGAAAAATAGAGTGTGACCCGATGAGGGTTGCCTACGTATCCCACACCGGTGAGAATCAAACAATGCGTAGTTCGGAGAAAATCCTGACTGATAAAAAATGTACACCCACTCATTTTTTTTTGGAATATTATTTTTCCGAAATTTTGGCAGAGTTTCGGGATAAATACGAGGATTTTCAAAACAGGGTGAATTTTCTATCCTACCTCACTCTTGGTTTTTCTGTTCGTTTGTTTGTTTTTTTTTTAGCCGGTCAATACACAAGCTGAAACAAATAAATGCATACGTAGCAGGTAAGATGCATCAGGGTATGTTAAATACACCCTGATGCATTTAGTTTTGGGGACACTTGTCCTAGACGGACCCAACGCCTGTGTTGAGTCCCCTAAGTCAAAAGCACGTGATGAAAATAATCATTCCTACTAGGAATCCGGCATGAGGCTATGTCATACTAAGTTTAAATCCTGGGGTTTTGTTCTAGACCAGGCTTACCCGAGCGGACAGCTCGAGCCGGAGGGGAAGGGGGGGTAGCGTACCAGGAATACAGAAGCTTCACCGGCTTTGCAACTTATCCGTACCTCGTTCTAAAATTTGGATATTACTCTAACAGAAAAGAAGTCACACGAAGTGCACACTTCCCAGATGATTTAGAAGATTTAGAGAGAAGAGAGGTTTCGGCACAGTTTACATCCAATTCAGATAATATCAAAGCGGTAAAAAGCGGCATTTAGCACATTAATTTTAGACATGTAAAAATCAGGTAATTATGAAAGCCAAATATACAGATATTCTAAGCTCGAATTCTTGAACCCTGAACCAGAGATTCTGGGTTCCATCCCCAGCAGAGTCGCCAGAGCTGTCACACCTCCTTTTTCCTCCGGTAAGGTTGGATAAGGAAGTTTTTTCCAATTTAAGTCACATTATTCGATTTTGGGATTATTTATTAATTTCAGAGTCGCCACCTGGATTTTTACGGTGTTCCGGGACTCCATTTTATTTTAAAATCCCAACCCGAGGAAATTTTGACTCTATTTTAAATTGTCTGCGAACTAGAAATCCGGATAAGTAATTCTGTTAACCCGGGAGAAGGTGTTAGGAACTCCCGAATTCCGTGGTTCTAACACGGTCGCTTAACTATTAATATTTGGCCTAATTATCTAATCATTTACATATTTTAAACCTATTATGCTTTTTAGCCTTTTTTCACTTTTTAAAACCACTTTTAATATTTATGGATTTATCTTAAAATAAGCCACGATGGCGTGCACTAATTTGTTTTTGGACACATTATAACTACGCCACATGAAATGCACCCGCAATTACAACATGTGATTTTCATTATAGTTTGAAGTTGAAGACGGGGACATGAGTTGTCGCACCCTCGTGTAGATTACGTATTCAAGACTATGATTGTGACGGTTTTATAATACCCATTTGTGGCGATGTTCGAGTTTTCTATTTTTTTGAAAGAGTGTTTTAGTTTTAAGATCGATTAGGACGTTTATGGATTTATCTTGGACAAGTTACGAGGGCGTACACTTGTTGTTTTTGGGCACATGGCTAAAACGTCATATGAAATGCACTCGTGATTGCTATGTGTATTTGTATTGGTTATTTGGAGTTAAGGGTCGGGGGCATGAGTTGCCACTCCCGAGTGTAGTTTATTGTAATTTTGGGGTAATGATCAATTTTTGTCAAGTTTCCAAAGTAAAGGTATCCATTCTACCTAAGGATTACCTAAAATGATGTTCAAAATCCTAAGGGTAATATGTTTTGGGCTATGGCCTTGACTTAGCCCTATTTTATCATTTAACTCTTTGGCCAATCCTAATTGTGACTAATTTTGCAATAAGGATGAAGCCTTTGATTAATTTGAGTACTTCGTGATAGGTCAACAAACAGAGTTTCGCAAGACTTAAAACAATCCATATTTCAGTCTAACAAAAGTAGGAATATGCTAACACAATACACATCTATATGGTAATAAATAAGGCCAATTTGAATTGTGAATATAATGTTACATGTACAAGATTTCTTTTCCGTTTGATCTACTCCTATATACTAAACAAGAGCATTTATACATAGCTCATGGATCCAACATGGAACTTTGTCTTAAATTTTGTGACAGAACAGTCCAAAAAAAACCAAATTAAGCCATGGTTGCTTTTATTTAGAGCGGACAGTCTAAGAAAACCCGGTTCAGTCCATATTTACAATTGAAAAGGTGAAATGTATATTGAAGAATGTAGATATGCTATTACATTACTCCTCAACCATAATAATATCGATTTTACTAATAGGAAAAAATAAAGAAGGGAAAACAAAACTAGTTGTTACTCCTATGCAAGCCAGCAACATGTCCTTCAAAGACTTAAACCTGCATTTTCAGTGTTAATCTAAAATTAGAAGTCCAAAGTTTAAGTACTTGGACAGTATTAAAGTTGGGCATTTGTGAGATGAATCTAGCCATAAAAGGGAGTTAGATTCAACCTTAATGATTCCATAGGAGAACAAAATATGTTCATGCCTTTTTATGGACTGAATCTAACCATAGAAAGGGTTAGATTCAAATCAAATGATATCACTTTGTTTAGACTCTTAACAGTCATCTTTATGTTATGCAACAAATTTTAGCAAGCATTTATTCAAATACTTTGACTTCTATGGGCATTTTGAGGAGTGAACCCGACTATTATGTGACTTCAGATTCACTTTCCTAAAGCTCCTTCTCATTACACACTTGTATCCTTTGAAGGATAACTTTCAGCAAAGCTAAACTACTGTTTATGCACTATCAATGGGGTGAATTTGACTATTAGGAAGTCAGATTCATCTACCCTAGTGCTAACTTAACATAATTCCAAGTCATATAGAGGCCTGCTTATTTAGGCATTTTAAAGGATGAATTTGACCATTCAAAGGTTCAGATTCCTCACTCTAATGTCTTTCTTAATTACATATTTTATACCCTTTAAAAGGGTGAATTTCAGCTATCTATACTATTGTTTAGTGCACTATTATAGGGTGAATTTGACCATTGAAAGGTCAAATTCATCTACCTTAATGCAAGTTACTTTACTAATAGACTAAGAAACAAACACAAAGATGAAACCTACTACAAAAACACATTCTGACTTCAGGAATATAGACATACATATTCAGATTTTATTATCAACATATTGATCAGTCCTACTTTAAGATTTCATACCAGATTAGAGAGAGAGAAAAATTAACAAAAATTCAGTTATAGAAGGAGACAAATTCAATCAAAATGGGAAGATGCACATTTTTTAGCCTTTCAATAATATCAACAATTACATATCGTTTGAAGAGAAAATCAACCCAAAAGTCCTGACCAAATAAAAGTAAGGTAACAGCAATACAACAAATAAAGAGGGAAGATCAGCAGCAGCAAACAGCAACCCAAAGAAAACCCAGTAGCCCGGCGGAAATTGACCCAGAATTCTGGGATATGAGTGCTTAAGGTTCCCAAAATCAGAATCCAAAGGAAAGAAACAGAAGCTGAGAACTAGACCATGTATTTATGAACCTGATTCCAAGGGAAATCAGATTTTTCTTTGTTTTTCTACTAATACTTTTTGAAATTTTTGTTTATGAATGGAAAATACTCTGATTTTTCTGTATTCTTTAAGGTGTTTTCAGCAGCTCCAGAGAGAGTCCCGAAAAAAAAGAAGGTCTCCATCTCTAAAAAGATGGTCTATTTATAGGATATTTGGTAATGGGATATTCTTTTGAATATTCCCTATCCAAAGCTGAAAAAGTACATAGGGCAGCTGTCAACCCTATCTTTCGGGCAGCTGCCCCTATTCTAGAACTTTCTTACTCATTAAAAGATCTCTTTACCCTTGCAAATCTGATTTCCTAAACTGAGTTACCTAATGTACCTCTTAGAGTCCCTGAATTTACCATTGGGTAATCAAGGTTAAGCTTATTTGGGTTATTATTTAACTCTAGTTAACTAACACTAGTTAGGTTCCTTAGGTGACTACTAGTTATTCTTTGACCAAGGTTAGGTCAACTAATTAGAGGTTAATTGATTAAATACCTAAAGATAGTTTTTCATACTAATTAAATGAAGGAGGTCAATCAATTCAACTCCTTAAATTAAGTAAACTGATTCAATTAAATTAACTTAATTGGATTACCTAAAATCAGGAACTTGATCAATCATTAAGCTCAAGTTAACTAATTTGTTTTAGCTATTCTAACTAGTTATCCTGGACAGGTTTTAGGACTTAGTTAGTAGTTTGGGAGGTTATTAACCTATGTTAACCTATTAAACAAGTGGTTTTTATAAGCTACCATTAATTGGGTTAATCTTGAGGTTAGGACTAAACTAAGTTAATCTATGGCCATACACTTGTTCTGGATTAACTAATTTCCTAATTAATCAGTCCATTAATTAACTAATCCAAATATAATAATACTCAAATATACTACGAAGCAGTTAATCAACAAATGATCCAGCCTAAACAGTAACAGCAAAATCTAACAGGTTCTTGAATAAAGTCAATCACAATGAACAAACTAGGGCAAGGAATCACGATCGTCAAAAGAAAACTTACTACTGAACGACGAATTCATCATAGAAATGCACAGCAAACAAACATGGAAAAATAAAGAAAAGGAAACAGAATCTAAACCTAATGGTAACAAAACAATTACAGACAGAATATTAAGAAAAGGAGAGAAAATACTAAACCTAAATCAAAATAGGACTACAATAATTAATATGCTTTCATGCTTCAATAGCAAATAGAAATAATAAAAAGAAGAGGAGATACCCGTAAAAGAGGTTTGGCCGGAAAATGGACGGTTGTCGGACCTTGGTCGGACTCCGGAGGGTTTGAAAATTACTTCAACCCACATGAATCAGTAGCCCTCAACGAGAGCTATCGATCCATGTAGGTAGAAACCATTGAAGGACTTTAGATCGGCCAGAAGGGGAAGCTAGGGTTTCTGGATTCCTAGATCCGAAATTTGACAATTTTGGATGGTTTTTTGGGGAAATCGATGGTGGGAGGTGATTGAGGGAAGGGTGAGGGTCATCTAGTGCGAATTTTGGGGTTGATTGGAGAAGCTCCGTCATTGTAGCATTTTAGGTTCTCAGATTCTTAGATTTGAAATAGGGTGATTTTGGGTGGGATTTTGGGGAAACTGATTGTGGGATGGGGTTAAGGGTGAGGAGAGGGTTTTAGGGTGAAAGCTTGGGGTGCTTTGGAGATGGTCCGCCACCGTTAGGCGATTTCTAGTGGCGGAAACCTAGGGCGGCTAGGGTTTGGTCGAGGCAGAAGAGAGAGAGACGAAGGGGAGGAGGGGCGACTAGGGTTTGATGGGGGTTAGGCTTTTGATGAAATGAGGGTAGGGGGGTTTTTAGAACATATATATAGTTAATGGTTAATGAGTTCTCAACCGTTGGATCTGGAAAGATCAACGGTTGAGATCTTTCGATTTAATTTGAACGGTGTCGTTTTGGGTACTGGGGCCGGACCGGGTAGGAGGCGTATTGGGCTGGGTCGTTTGAGTGTATAGGCATAGGGATTGGGCCCGGGTATTTCTTGGCCCAGGTCTTATTTAATGCCCTCTTGATTAATTAAACTAGTTAATCTAATTAGGTTCAAATCTAATTTAATCCAAAAAATGTAGTAATTGATTTTAACCTCATTTTTCATCTATTTACGGATTAATCAAGAATAAAATGACCAATTTTATATTCCTAATTAAATCTGTGATTTATCGAATAAAAATGATTAATCTTTAGTAATTAGTTATTAAAACTACATTACGTTAAATAACCATCATTCGTTTGTTATTTTATTCAATTAATTATAAATAATGAATATATAATTCATTGATAATAATGATGCGCCTAAGTACGCAATTTTTAAATAATTTTAAAGGATGAATTATGAATATGCAATGCAAAAGAAAAAATAATTCACAATTAACACTAAAATTCAACAAAATTTGTGAAATTAATTTATTTTATTGAATTTTGTAGGAGTATATGGTGGGTGAAAAATCACATGCTCACAGCTGCCCCTCTTTTATCGGAAACGTGAAGAGTTTTCGGGCAAAGACGAAGTGATCGGCGATAAACGACCTTTACTCATTCATATGTTCCATTATGAAGCTTTTTGAAAAGTTTGACTGAACCCTGCTTCAAAGGTTGCCTACATATCCTTGGGTATAAGAAAATCAGGTCAGTGTAGTTCTGGAGGTTTTGGTAGTTGGGACTACCGAGTAATTGTGGTTTCACTGCAGTTGCTGTTGTTACTGCTGCTGATATCCTTATTACACCCAAGTACAAAACGAAGGACTAATTAAAACCTATCAGGGGCTAAATTACAAGATTCATATCTAGGACTTGGTCTTGAGTCTTGATCTTTTGTTGGCTCTGACCTGGATCCTGGTGCTTGTTAATCACAGATGCTGGTTTTGTCTTATCATTCCTCGGATCAAAGCAGGATATACTGGACGGATGACTTCAATCTCATCCTGAATAGTCCACATCCTTCCCGTTTGTGCACTTTTGGTTTCAATCTTCTCTTTCTTCTATTTTTTTTTATTTTTTTGATCAAAACTTCCTCTTTTGGTCGTCTCGGGTTCCAATGTCCTAGAAACGTAATCTGCACAAAATAAA
>MDKI01057094.1:0-18670 GCA_005239505.1 Nicotiana paniculata | reverse complement strand
TAATATAAATTGCATAATTGAAATATAAAGTAATGAATACAATATGTAGAAATCAATGTTTTTGGAACTTCAATGGTTTTCTCTCCTTGAATCCTTTGAATGCCTTTCGAATCCCCTTTTAGTTGTGTTTTAGGAGTCTATTTATATGTTTAGGGCGAACCCTAAACGTGTGGGAGACTTCTATTTCAACCAGGAAACACTTAAACTCGTCAAAACTCGAAATTGGCTGAACCTGGGACCTGGCGTTTGGAGGCTAACGCCTGGATAATGCCAGGCTAGGGCTGGCTTTAGAAGGCTAACGCCTGCCTAACGCCAGGGCCAGCCTGGCTTTAGGAGGCAAACTCCTGGGTAAGGCCAGGGTGTTCCGTTGTCGCCTCTTAAGCGTATTTTCGACGTATTTGAATCCATTTAGCTCGGTTTCCATCTCCAATTCACCTACACATGAAATAAACTCCATTAAGCACATAAAAATTGTATTTTAACATTAATGCGCATAAAATGTAAGGCATATAACATGTTAAACTATGAATTCTAGTCTCGCATCAAGCACCCTCCTTCTCTGAGGCAAGGCGGTCCATATTTTGCTTCCACACTAAGGTCTCCGCATTCACCATATCTACCTTTCCACGGAGCTGCTTGATCATCTTGAGCTTCTTCTGGACTTGTGAGATCAAATTGTTAGCCATAACTCCTGAACCGATGCCATGAGCTTCTAATATTTTTATTACTTGCCCGGTCAGGTCACTTTATTCCTTCTGAGTTGCGACTAGTTCAGCTCGGAGGTCCTTGATTTCTTCTTCTTTCCACCCACTGAGAAGTTTGAAGGCATTATTATCCTCGGTGAGCCTTTGAATGTCGGTCTCGTACCGGCTTAGTTCTTCTCGGGACCTAAAAAATGCTTCATGGTAAGCACCGAAAGCCTACGCAAACTGAAGGAGAATTAGACAAGAAGAAAAAGACAAGTATGATATCGACAGGGGAAGTTAGATCTTACCCGATTCAAGGCTTGTTGTTCTTCATTGAAGAGACACGATGCTCCCACTTCATCCATCAGGGCTTGATTCTCATCCGTGACCAGACCCCGAAGATAACTGGCCACCCCTACGGGGGCAGCAAAAATTCGTGCATCCTCCGGGAACTGATTTGTTTGTCTGAAACTTGAGGACGTACCAACTGAATCCTTCCTCGATATTTCAAAGTCACTCAGGTTGGTGGCATCCTAGATCCTGGCAAAATAACCACGAAAGGAATCCTCTTCTCCGTGGGCTCCTTCTGTATAAAGAGTCTTCATGGCTTGAGCCTCCGAATTTGTCTCCTCGAAAAAAGAAGGGAGTAACAGGGAGTCTCCAACTTCTATTGCCCCAAGTGGGTCTCTTGGGGAATTCTTTTCATCTCGAGGAGCCTCGAGACCGGACTCCATAGCCGATTATACCTCCTTTTCCCCCCGAGGTGAGGCACCTTCTTCCTGTCCCAGCTCGAGGAATTCACCTAAGTGTCCACCTGAGATGCCGTCAGCTCGAGGCAGGATGCTTTTTGATCCCACCGATTTAGTGACCTTTTCGGCCATGGAGTTCGCCTTTACTCGGGCCACCAGCCCGGAGTCGTTTTCTTTTTCCTCCTCTTCTTCCTCTTCCTCCCATAGGAGTTGGACTGAATCCACAATCAAAGGAATGACTTTCCTTCTTAATCTACATGCAACTCTCTTCTTAGGCTCTGACCCCTTAGAAGTCAAGGCCCTTTTTCTCGTATTGTCCTTTGTCGGATTGGGTACCGGATACTGCATCTTTGCCTAGACCTGCAGGAGAAGAAATTGAGTAAGTTTGGAGGAATGTTTTAACCAAATTATCAAATATATGAAAAAGGATGACCATGATTTTTGGCTTCCCATCAGCTTTCGATAAGTTACGCCATGCGCGTTCAGCATACGTTGAGGTCGAGACCAGGTCCCTAACCCAGGTCTCGAGGTTAGGAATTGCACCGGGCTTCCAGGCAGCCGCTACACCATAAAAAAGAATGTCGATGAGAAAAACTGAATAAGCTAAACAACAAATAGAAACTAATAGTGGGATCGTAATAACATTTCATATTTCACTTCTCGGGAAACGGCATCTTCTCGACCGAAATCAGGTCTAAAGTCTTCACTCGGACGAATCGACTCATCCAGCCTCGATCTTTGTCCTCGTCTATGCTGGAGATGAAAACCTTGGTGGCCCGGCACTGGAGCTTTATTAGCCCACCTTGGTAAAGCCGAGGGCTGTATAACCTGATGAGGTGGTCAAGGGGAAAGGGGAGCCCGTCGACTTTGCTCACAAAAAATCGGAGCAATATTACGATCCTCCAGAAGGAGGGATGGATCTGCCTGAGGGTCACCTTGTACATTCTACATAAGTCCACGATGATTGGAGCGAGGGGCCCAATGTGAAAGGGTAAGTGTAAACACTCAAGAACCCTTCCATGTGAGTGGTAATATCCTCCTCTTGGGCCGGTATCACGACCTCTTTGTTCAGCCAGTTACAATCCTTCTTTAATTTTTTTGAGGAAATTTTCGGGTATCGAGCATATGTATCTCGATACCGGCTCACAATGATCGGGGACCGATGAGGTTTTCTCTATTTTGAAATCAGAACTGACGACGCATCCCCCGGGAATACATTCCTTAAGGTGTGGTTCCACCGGTGTTTTCCCGCTAGCCCGCAGAGAGGATGAAGCGGTTTCCTTTTGTGGCACAGTTTTTGAAGTTTTTGCCATTTCGTTTTGAGGTTAAAGACAGATGAAGATGATGAGATTTTCTGTTTTAAGGAAAGGGTGACGGTGAAACTTGAAGATTTGCAGATGAACAACATGAAAAATGCAAAGATCTTTGAAGATTAGAGCAGAAGAGATTGAAAGTAAATTTGAAAGCATGGAAATGAGGCTTATTTATGAGTTTTACGGTGACAGTTCAGAATTGCTAGTAGCCGACCGTCAACTGACACACATTAATAACTTGGAAAACTGCACCGACGGGATGTTTCGGTCACCTCTGTCACTTACGTCACGATGATGACATCATGACAGGTCGAAGTAAAGATCGAAGGCTCAATTCGTTTCTTGTCATTATATTTCAAAAAATGAGGGAACTATATATATACGGTTAAAACCGGGCCCATTCAATTTTACTGATTAACCGAGACCAGGGGGATGAATCGAGGATCGGCCCTGTAATAGATCAGTTCGAGGCATGAGGATAAGGTACCAAGTTCGGGATTCGAGGTACCTGTCGAGATCGAGATCAGTAGTGATCGATACTAAATGAGATAAACATCGAGAGAGACCGAAGATAGTATAATAATAGAAAGGCGAGATATCTGTGACTGGTCGAGGATCATGGCGAAAATCTCGGAACGAATAAATCAAGGACGGTTATTTAGCTAATCATGGGATTTTCTTCTATAATTAGAATCGTACCATAAGCAGAATTTCTGTACTATATATAGGAGGTTCCAATTATTTGTAAACCATCTAAATTTCGCATTATTAGAGCAATACAATACTCTCTTCTCTTATTCTTTTGGTCATCAGTTTACTTCATACTCATAACTTTGCTATTGGTCAATTCGAGGGTGTTCTAGCTCGAGGCTTGCTTTGCATTTTGTTACTGGTTTGCTTTATTTTACTGTCAATTTCCATTATTAATCATCATATTTATCAATTGGTATTAGGTGAAATCACGTGTCCTTAAAACCACTTATAAGTTTAATTGTTATCCGATTTTAAGAGTAAACAAAGATAATTCTTCTCTTTCCTTTTCTTTTTAGCCTTTACAATTTTCTTTTAGATTAAGATTGAAAAGAAACCTAAAAATATAACATGAGACTGCTAATCACGAAACCACCGAGAAGTTTTCTTTAAAACCTGTCTTTTATTTACAATGACATATATATTTTTCAGGAATGTTGGAGTGCAAGTTCAGCGCCGAGTCGAGGGAAGCGAGCATGGATGTGAGTCTTAAACCAAATATCCTCCCCAAGAGAGGCAGTTTCAAGTACCTTGGGTCGGTTATCCTCAGGGGCGTGGAGATCAACGAGGATGTCGCACACCGTATACTGGTGGAGTGGGTGAAATGGAGGTTAGCATTTGAGTCTTGTGTGACAAGAAAGTGCCACTGATGCTCAGCCGTGGTTAGACCAGCCATGTTGTATTAGGCAGAGTATTGGCCAGTTAAGAACTCACATATAAAGAAGATGAAAGTAGCATAAATGAGGATGTTGAGGTGGATGTGTTGGCACACTAGGATGGATAAGATTAGGAATGAAGATATTTGGCAGAAGGTGGGTGTGACTCCTATGGATGACAAGATGCGGGAAGCAAGGCTCAGATGGTTCGGGCACGTGCGCGGGAGAAGCTCAGATGCCCCGGTAAGGAGGTATGAGCGGTTGGCTTTAGCGGATACGAGAAGATGTAGAGGCCGGCCTAAGAAGTATTAAGGAGTGGTGATCAGGCAGGACATGGTGTGGCCTCAGATTTTTGAAGACATGGCCCTTAATAGGATGGTGTGGAGGTCGAGCATTAGGGTTGTAGGTTAGGAGGTAGTTGAGCCTTTTTCTACTGCGTACCGGGTGTGAGGCTAGTCTGATAGGGTTTGTCTTAAACTGCGAGTAGTTAATATTGTGTTCACACTATTCTTTCATTTTTCATAGTACCGGGCCTTATTTACTTGTTATTGTTATTGGTTGTCATCTATTTTCTGGTCCTTATGATATTGTTATTATTTATATAGTTTATGTTGATGGTATTGATCTATTGTCTCTTTTTGTCTTCTTGATCTGAGAGTCTATAGGAAACAACTTCTCTACTCCTCGGGGTAGGGGTAAGGTCAGCGTACACACTACCCTCCCTAGTCCCCACTTACGGAATTTTACTAGGTTGTTGTTGTTGTTGTTGGTACAATGGTGGGATATCCCATGAGATTGGATATCCCATGGTATTAGTTATCCCACCTTTTACATGGGATAACTAATCCCACTATTTTTATGTAAAAATTGGGCCCGGAATTAGTTAATACCCCAAATCAAATATAGGATAAAATTAATCCCATTTTTTATCCCAGGATATTATCCTAATGCCATGCACCAAATGACTCGTTAGAGTTTATTGAACATTTCTCCTCTAAAAAGTGTAATTTATTATATATAAAGCACTAACCCCCTCCCCTACTAGATGTAAATATTTGGTAGAAGTTGTGCTAAGCTATTACTACTACTATGTTAGTAGTTGCTAAGGGATTAAATGAAGATAGAAGAGAGTGGAAAATTGTTTGGGCAATTGGGAGCAGAATCTCATCCCTTATCCCTAAAAGGAGTAAACTTAACTAGTTAACAACTCAATTTCCATGTTCTTGTTTCTCCTTGTTTAGCATTTGCTTGTCCTCTCCTTTCACAACCACATTCTGTTGAGGGAAAACATTTCATCTCCAACCAGCAAGGCTAGCTTTAAATGGACCTTCCTATCTGGGGTTTGGATTGGACCACTCACCCTATACCCAAACACGCCCCAAATATTTATCTATAGATGTGATTGCTACTTATTATTATTGATGATAAAAAGAAGGAATAAGCGCACTCCACCATGTGCTGCCTTTTCACGACTTTGTAACTTTTTCAAAAATAAAAGTTATATAACATAGTATTATACTATTATATAAAATTGAATACCATCATATCACCTAAAAATATAATTTTAGATAACCAACCATAGAAATGAGATTATAATCAAGAAAAAAAGGCACTAGATTTACCTATTGTAATAGGTTCAGATGTACCGATAAATAATTGTTAGTGTAGTATAAGCTAAATCTTTATTTTTCTTTGATGTTGCTTTGAATTTTGTCAAGAACTTCTCCCCCACTTTGCTTTCTAGTGGTTTTCTTTCTCCTCTCATCTTATTCTTTGGTCAATCTCTTAGTGACATTATTTGACCAAACACAAAAAGGCCTAAGGAGAAAAAGAGAGAAGAAGTGGAACATTGCGACACAAGGCAATACCCACTGCTTCTAATTCATAGACTTACAGAAAGATAAAGGGCTTTGGATCCCCTTTACTTTCTTCTTAGCCATCTTACTTTTTTTTTTTTTAAACCTTCTCTGCTACTTTCAGTATGAACACTGCGGTTTGAATGTAAACTAAAAACAAGTGGCATAAAGGTTTCCTTAGTACTTCAGTAATACAAATTGATGTTTTCCTCGTTACTTGAAGGGTAGTTTGGTTTGAATACGGTTTATGTCAGGATAATTTATGCTAGAATAAATTATGTTGGGATTGGTTATGCTGTAATTAATTATTTTGGTATTATTTTTTATTCACTATTTGGTATGTTTTATTAAAAATGACAATTGCATAATTTCTAAGAAGAAAGTATAAGTTATCTCGCTACTAATTTTAATCTCGAGATAATTTATATCAGGTTTGTTAATCAAATAAAGTATTAAGATGATATTAAATTTTTATATCAACACTATATCTTATTATACCCATACGAAACGTAACGAAATTAGTATACGTTCAAATGTGTAATAAGAATTTTTAAACAAAACTATCCTAGAAAGATTTTTTTTTCTCACGAATTGTGAAAGAATTATCTAATATTTTTGCCTCTTTGAAATTTGAATCTTGAGATATTCTCAATTCACAACTCACTTTATTGAACCTGGGCCATATTATTGGTACCGTTCCAGTTTGTTTGCCACATTTACTACTCGCAGTACAAAAAGTTCTTCTTTGACCACAGTTCCATTTTGTTTGGCATTTTTACTACTAATATTTACCATATTTTTTAAAAATGTATTTGTTTAATAGTTAAAATATTTATTATTTTAAATCATAGGACATTTAGGATCTCAATTTTTAATGTAATTTTAAATATAAACATTTTATTTGAATAATCTATGTCTAAATTTACACCGGCAATTAAGTCCCTCTGAATCATGCCAAACAAAATGAAATGGAGAAAGTATTAAGTATTGTTGTACCTATTTAAACAAAATTGCTTTGAGTTTCTGAGACATAATTAAGTTTTCAAAAGACGAACAACCTCCCGTAGTAAGGTATTTATACGCATTGAACCATCTTGAAGCTTTGTATACCTATTCTGATAGGTTTCCGCTATGCAGATCCCTTAGAAAAGATCAAAAGAATGTATAGAACCTCCACTAATTACTAGAAGAAAAAAGAACCTTTATTCAAATTTGAGTTTTGCTTTCTTCTTTCATATTTAATAAGTTTTTCACGACACTTTTCCAGCTTTTAGCCTTTAACCTAAAGCTAGCTAAGACAGATTTCAACTACAATATTGTAGTTGGTTCTTAAGCACCTCTCTTATTACCTAATTTTCTTCTTTCCCCAACCCTACTCTTTTTAACATGATATTATATATTTCTTGAAAGTAAATCAACAGCTATTGTAATGGTCCCAGGGACCTATTTTTCATGTGATAATATATACTGTAAATTAAAAGTTCTAACGAGAAACTTAAAGAACAGAATAATCATTTGGTCGGGAGGCTAGGCATATCATCATCATATCCATCACATAAATCTCAGAAAATGGCATTGATCCCTGAAAATTTACTAGTAGTGTCTAAATTAACAAATTAATATAAAATGAAAAATTCTAAAAAGACCTACAGGATATTGTTTTTTTCTCTCCTTTTCTTTTCTCCGTTTAATACATCCAATTTTTTTACTTGGTCTATACAAAAATACTGACCAGAAATATTTTCAATTACACTCCCAAAAATGGCCAGTATTTGGCTTGCTTTCTTTTTGACTTTTTACTGGCCAGTTTCTTTGCGGTAATTTTCCAAAGACTCACGTGCCGTTGCCGTCACCTTCACAGTCAACCACACTGTTACTCTCGCCGTTAACTCTCCATCATAATCTGATCATTATCGTCGCCGTTGCCAAAATCATTTTCGCCGTTAACGTTACCGTCGTTTTCTCCGTCTTCATCAATCCACCTATCCACCGGTGTGCACTCTGCCTTGTGACGCATCTTCCAATCAAGCGCCTGACAAGCGCGTGAGCAATAGTTTACAGTACCGCAAACAGAGCATCGCCGGAATTCGTGCCTCCTAGTTTCGGGTCTTCCACAACCCATATGAGAACAAAGTCGAAGCCCCGAACCCGGAACTCCACCCTCTGAAGAAAACCACTCCGTCAAAAACCGATTTGATGGGTGAGATTCTGGAGCAGGAACATTACACCCAAAATCACTCAGTAACGGACACCCGCTGCCTGCCACGTGGTGGCGATGATGAGGCAACGGGTTCCACGTCAGCCAGCCGCCGGAGGTTAGAGACGAAGGCGTCGTGGACAACACAGCGGCAAGCTCACGCGCGTTGGCTTGGACGAGGAACCGCCTACCCTCGGCGATGTTTTGCTTCACGCCGTAGCCATCTTGAAGGCAGTGGCCAAGCTCTCTCAAAGCATCGATGTGCCCCAAGAAGGCAGCGCGTGCGCACAGTGCAACTCCAGCGCGTAGGTCCTTGTCGTTCTTTGAACCGCCGCTGCCATTGAACTGGATAACGGCTAGAGAGTAAAGCGACGGCGCGTGAGAGCTAATCGCCGCCTTCGCCATCAACGATGCTCCGCTTCCTCGATTTTGTAAGCAGTAGAATCGAATCTGTGTCCAACAATAAAATATCGCAGTTATTAGACTTCCTGCTTTAAAATATATTCCCCATTCATATTTTATATCTCAAAAATTCAAAGAAAATTGTTTTCATAACATTTATGCTATATTCATGTTGAGATATGGAAATAAAAATACTAACCATGCCAAGGGTGTAACAAGCTTCAACATTTCCGGCGTCGGCGCATTGTTTAAGAAACCGGTGAGCAGATTCCGACCAGTTCTGAGCTTTCACGGCTAACATTCTTGGAGAGGCTTTTGATAATACAAGCGAATGATGGCCTAACCCATTTAGTCTTTTGCAACTGCATATCAAACCATAACCATTAGTTCTTCTATCCACACAATATTACTCAAAAATTAAAAAGGGTCGCTTTTTTATCTTTGAAGATGAGGTTAAAACTGTTTTAACAACAAAAAAGGGGTAAAATCAAATAGTGGGAAAAAATGGAAAATAGTGGATTTTGGGAACATACGTAATCAAAACGTTGACAAAATCAGCGGGAGAAGCAGCAGAGGAACAAAGTTTGCAGAGAATAGAGAGAAGGAGATCATCAGGCAAAGAATCAAAGAAGTCAGGTTTATGAGCAGTGAAGTCCGGTGAAAGTTTAGATCTTTTCCGACGACCCATATGTTCTCCGATGCCGGAAATATCTTTTCTTTTCTTGACAACTACTCTGTTTTCGATACACATGTTTACTTTCGGATAACAGACCCCTCTCCTTGTTCTCATTACTTTATCTTCGTCCTTTATACACAGACACAGAGAACTTAGTTAGAACTGCTTTAGGTAAAAAGAAGTGAATTCAGAGAAGGGTAACACAACACCAACGACGACAAAAGCCGAATGCTCTGTTTATATATAACTCAGGACCCAGGCCTGGGATTACGGAATGACTTAAATATCCTTTAAACTTATCTGTAGTTTTAAAGAGAGAAATGAAAAGTTGGTCAAACGGCGCTGACCAGATCCTCACGTCCGTCCTCGACGACGCTTGCTTTTTTTTTTTCCGCCCTGTATGCATACGTAAGAAAGCCAGATAAAGGTGAAAAGTAATTAGAAGAAAAATCACAATAAAAATCAAAACTCACTCGTATTACTGTAATCTTAATTTTTAGCAGACTAGTCTTCTTTTCGGTGTAAATTATTAATAGAAAAAAAAATAGAATAGGGCGGGCGCAAATCACAAAAGAAGACATAGAGGTATAATACGCAACCAACTCTCTATTTAAAAAAAGAGAGAAAAAAGGTAGCCGTATTATTATTATTATAAGAAAACAATAACTTATTAATTTACCTTTATTACTAGAATCTTCTATTCATCAAGTATGAGGTTCGATTTTGATCAAATTCTTCTAGTCTCGTATTCGGTACCTGTTACTCAAAGAGCCAAAAAGAAACTCTTCTTTGCTCGTGATTTCGTGCTTTTCTTACAACAATGTCAATAAGAACTTATTACATTGATGATTCTTTGTCTAAGAATGAATAAGAAGCTGGACTTTTCATATAATACAACTGAAGTTGTTTAAGTAGAAACAAGGGAAGGAGAAAGGGGCAGTTGTTGTTCTGTTTGTTGGTTCTAATTTCTACGGGGTTTGTTTTAGAAGCGGTTAATTTTGTTGTGATTAACTAAAGTATGCAACTAACTTCGGTTAATATATTTTTGAATTTAGAACAGTATCTGCTGTTTCAGAAAGTGAGTAAAGCATCGCGTCAATCCTACGAACAAAGGCATAATAGAAGGTGACGATCACGTGTATGGATGAGAGTGGGGGAGAAGTTTTGTGCGTTGTAACAAAATTCAGGTAGCGAGTTTTGGGGTCTCGACGACCCATCCACTTAAAAGGTCAAAGGGGGTGATTCAGCAATTGCAGAAGTTCTGTTACTTGCAATTTTGTTTTTACTTGCCTTAATTTATTGTGCTACTTTCTTATCATTTTACGTTACACTCATTATTCATTTGTTTGGATGAATTTTAAAATATTAATTTGATTGTATAGTATTTGAATAGAAACTTTAAAGATATTGAATTAATGCATAAATGTTAATTTAAATTCACATCTAAACCTAAATTTTGATTAGTTACATCGGTATTGTAGAAATTATTTAAAAATTATACAAAATAATAAACCTAAAATGATGTTATGTACTATGATTAGCCTTTTATGAAATAGTTTGGGGCTCGGCCTCCAAACTAATTAAAGTGGGACAAGTTATTTTTCACAACGTAAGTGGGAGATCGAGAAGAGTTTACTAGAGACGAAAAAATTCAATAATTATTGGCTGATGTAAAATTAAGCTTGATTCTTCACAATTATAGTCCTCGAAAAATATTGACCTATAGCGTTAGGCGCTTCTCACTCATAAAATTATTTTGTAGTGTATGTCTTTTCTACTTTCATATAATTTACCAATGAATATTTATTCGAGATACTAATTACTTTCTCGGAAGAATTCTTTAGTCCTCTACAAATCTTGAATAAGCAAAAACAGAAATAATTCATACCAGTTTAGAAACATAGTAATAGATCAATAATATTTAAGAATCTTATAAGGCTCCCTCAAATATGAGCTGTTTTATTAACAGCCTCATAAATGGTTCAAAATATCATATTCATCTTATTCAGTTACCCGTAATAATGATTTTCAGTTTTGTGATGATAATGGCCGTGGGTATGGTTCGATGGCTCAATATGTCTTGGGATGAATTCTCACTTTTAACAGAGGCGGATCGAGGAGGATGAATTAACGTGTGCATCTAGTCGCATCGTGTTATGAATTAATTTAGTTTACTATACAAGATTCTTTTGGTGTATAAATAAACACGTGATACTAGAACAATAACTAATACAGTAATAATTTCACTAATAAGGTGTGGGAGGGTAGAGTGTACAAAGATCTTACCCCTACCCCAGAAAGTAAAGAGATTATTTTCGAAAGACCCTCGGCTCAAAGACAAAATAAACACGTGATAGTCAAACTAAAAATATTTGATTCTTGATCTGATGTCAAGAAAAAAATAATATTAACTAGATAAAAATAAATGATAGCAAAAGCATATTCAAATAAATATTTTGAGATCTAGAAAAAAATCATATGCTAGTATACTTTTTAAATTTTAATAAGTAATACTCCGTATATAGAGTAAAAATACAAATATAAAAACAAAAGAAATTAAGAAAATGAAAAGAGGGAACAACTAGGCCAAAGAGGAAAAGAAAAATTTAGTTGCACAAATATGAGTACATTAGGTTTGATCATGGGTTGCTCAGATGGTCATCAAAGGGGAATCAAATAGACTTAGTAACAAGGTAAAACAATCATAAATTTATTAATTGGGACGTCAGAATTTGGTTTATTAATTGTAAGAGATTAGTAACAGATTCTCCTTCATACACAGAAAATTAAAATTTCACCCTATTATTTATATAAGTAATTAAATGTCTAATCGCCAAGTTGAAAAGAGACTCCGTGCTGCCGAGGCAGGGCCAGAAAAATGAGCTTGCTTATTCCACATAATTTAGATTGCCCTCACCATAAGTTATCTCTCTCTAGTAAAAGGATTGAAGAAGAAAAACAAAGGATAAGTTGAGAGATGACGAGGATCTAAACAAGTGATGTCGACCACTCATGTCAACCCTCTGGGACCCACGTGTCCTTCTCCCTCTACGGCAAAAGTCTGAAACATGCAACACATCTTTAATATGAAAATGCTTTACTAGAAATGTCAAGTTAGTACTTAGAGATAATATACACTTCTAATTATTTAATTGTATGATGTGCTGACATTTGTACGAGGCCAAAACTCGACTCGCCCGATTTTGTATGGTTAATCGAGGCCAGGATGGTAGATTGAGATTCGGTCCCGTATTATATCAGATCGTAACATGAAGGTACATCACCAAGCGTATGATTCGATGACCAATTGAGATCAAGATCAGCCGAGATCGAGATCGAATGAGACAGGCCTCGAGCGAGACCGGAGAAAGTCTGCCGAGTCGAATAACATAAAGCCGAGATATCCGTGATCGGGCAAGGATCGTGGCGGAAATCTCGACACGTATCAAATCAAGACCGATTATTTTGTCAATCATGAAATTTCCTTCTGTATTTAGAATTGTACCATAAGTAGAATTCATCTACGATATAAATAGGAGTTCCAATCATTTTGTAATGATCATATCCATGCATAACAAAGCAATACATAACATTTTTTCTCTTAAGCATTCTTATTCTTCTATTCAGTTCATATTTCTCAATAACAGACTTATTCGGTTTGAGGGCGATCTAGCTCGAGGGTTAAAGCTGCGTATTACATTAGTTTGCTTTATTTTACAGTTAATTTCTAATATCAATTCTCATATTTTCAATTTGTGCCAAGTGAAATCACGTATCCTTAAAACCACTTTTTTAAATTTAATTGTTAACTGATTTTAAGGGTATACAGTTTGGCACCCACCATGGGGCTAAGGATAATAGTGATTTCCTGGTGCTAATTTTCATAACACACACTGCTTTACACTTGTTCTTGTAAGTATTTTTATTACAGATCATCATGTCGAACTCTCAGCATGTCGATAATGGCCTAGGTTTTCATGGCAAAAATGCCAACATAGCCGCCCCAGGGAACGAAGTGCCTCCGGTTGACTTCGAGGGAGTACCCGTCGCAGATCCCATCGACGTCAGTTCCTATGTTGCCCTGATTGCAAATCTGGGTGTCGACCCCGAAAATAGTATTCGCAGAGAGGTTCGATCAACCGGTTAGAACGTACAAGGCGGCGAAGAAGGCGAAATCAGCCTCCGAATAATATTCGACATGTTGAAGGCTCAACAAGCTGCAATAGCGCAACTCCAAAATCAGAACCATGCACCGAGTAGGGTCGAACTCGAGCCATCACAAGAAGTTGTTCGTAGGTCCAAGACATTGTCGGGGAGGTCAAATGTGAATGAATCGGGGACCGACCCCGCTATCATGAAAATGCTCGAGGAGCTGACAAAGCGAATTGAATCGAGGGAGAAGAAGATTGAAGCGAATGAAAAAGAAAGTGGAAACATATAACTCCCGAGTTGATCATATTCCGGGGGCACCACCGATTTTGAAGGGTTTGGATTCGAAGAAGTTCGTGCAAAAGCCCTTCCACCCGAGCGCGGCTCCTAAGCCCATTCCAAACAAATTCCGCATGCCAGAAATTCCCAAGTATAATGGAACTACCGACCCCAATGAGCATGTCACTTCTTACACATGCGCAATAAAGGGGAACGATCTAGAGGACGATGATATTGAATCTATATTGCTGAAGAAATTTGGATAAACTTTATCAAAGGGGGAGATGATATGGTACTATAATTTTCCACCTAAATCCATTGATTTTTTTGCCATGCTCGCAGATTCCTTTGTCAAAGCACACGCTGGAGCCATAAAGATCGTGGCTAGAAAGTCGGACCTCTTCAAAGTGAAACAGAAAGACAAGGAGATGCTCAGAGAGTTCGTATCTCGGTTCTAAATAGAGCATATAGATTTTCCCCCGGTCGCAGATTATTAGGACGTTCAAGCTTTCACTCAAGGCCTAAACATACGAAGTTCGGTAGCCTCACAACAGCTTAAGCAGAACTTGATCGAATATCCAACTCTAACCTGGGCCGATATGCATAATCGATACCACTTAAAGATTAGGGTCGAGGATGACCAGTTGGGGGCTCCTTCCGGGTCTGTTATCCAAACAGACCCATCGGCAGAGTTAAAAGAGATATATACTGGGAGCCACAATCAAACAGAGATCGATATCGGTCATATGATGGAGATTGGAGAAGCAACGAACCTAGAAGCAACCCCATTCGAAGTGATAGAAGAAATGATCGAGGATAGAGCTCTCGGGGCCTCATGAGTAAGAGTGGTTTTGACAGGAATTTTAGAGCCCAAAGAAGGACCTCGACTGTCGGAATACAACTTCAACGTTGATGCATCAGCTATTATATCAGCCATCAGGCGCATCAAAGACATCGGGTGGCCCCGACCTCTTCAGACTAATTCGTCCCAGAGAAATCCTAACCAAATGTGCAAGTACCATGGCACCCATGGTCATAGAACAGAAGATTGCAAACAATTGAGGGAGGAGGTAGCCCGTTTGTTCAACGAGGGGAATCTTCGAGAGTTCTTAAGCGATCGAGCTAAGAACCACTTCAAAAACAGAGATTCAAACAGGCAGAATGAGGAAAAAGAGCCGCAACACGTAATCCACATGATTGTTGGAGGGGTCGATATCCCTCAAGGGCCCGTATTCAAACGCACCAAAGTGTCGATCATGAGGGAAAAACGGACTCGTGATTATGTACCAGAGGAACCTTGTCTTTCAATGACGAGGATGCATAAGGGATATTACAACGTCATAAAGATGCACTAATAATATCTATTCTTGTGAATAAAATTCAAGTTAAACATGTTTTGACTAATTCAGGTAGCTCGGCCAACATTATTCGATCGAGGGTCTTAGAACAGCTCGCCCTGCAGAATCAAGTTGTGCCCGCAACCCGAGTACTTAACGGCTTCAACATGGAAAGCGAAACCACCAAAGGTGAAATTACTTTGTCAGTGAACGTGGCCGGGACCATCTAAGAAACAAAATTCCATGTAATTGAGGGTGACATGAGGTACAACGCCCTGCTCGGAAGGCCTTGGATCCATAACATGAGGGCAGTACCTTCGACCCTTCACCATGTTTTGAAGTTCCCGACACCGGAAGAAGTTAAAACCATGTACGGGGAGCAACCCGCCGCTAAGGAGATGTTTGCAGTCGACGAAGTGATATCGGTATCGACACTCTCATCAGCAAAGGGATTATATTCGAAGGGAAAGCAGGAGGCCAAATAGCAACCATAGACACCAGCCTCGACCCAATCAGAGAAGCAAGGGACCGACGAGGACGATGACTATTGGATCCCTTGATCCTTCATAATTTCTGATGACTCCGACGCCACCAAGTCAACGGTGGAAGAGCTGGAACAAGTCATACTGATCGAGTATCTGCCCGAACGAAAGGTATACCTGGGCACGGGGTTTACCCCCGAGCTTAGAAAAAACTTATTCAATTCCTTTTAGATAACATGGATTGCTTTGCTTGGTTCCATCTCTATATGACAGGAATCCCTCCGGAAATCACTACCCATAAATTAAGCATGGACCCGAAGTTCTATCTTGTGAAGCAAAAAAGAAGGCCCCAGTCCGAGGTTAAGCACATCAAGGATGAGGTAACCAAACTTCTCAAAATAGGATCCATTCGGGAAGTAAAATCTCTCGAATGGTTAGAAAACTTAGGGGTAGTCCTTAAGAAAGGAAATAAACTTAGAATGTGCGTAGATTACAAAGACTTGAACAAATCATGCCCAAAGGATTCTTTTCCTTTTCCTAACATCGATCGTATAATCGATGCCAAGGCCGGCCACGAGATTCTCAGTTTTCTTGATGCCTACTCCGGGTACAACCAAATACACATGAACCTGGAGGATTAGGAAAAGACCTCATTTATCACTAAGTATGGAACCTACTGTTATAATGTAATACCATTCAGATTAAAAAATGTCGGTGCAACTTATCAACGCTTAGTAGACCAAATGTTTGAAGAACAAATAGGAAAATCAATGAAAGTTTATATTGATGACATGTTAGTTAAGTCCCTAAGAGTAGAGAATCATTTAAAGCATTTGTAGGAGACTTTCGATATACAGAATAAGTACAACATGAAGCTCAACCCGGAAAAGTGTGTGTTCGGGTTTGGCTCGGGCAAGTTTCTGGGCTTCATGGTGTCCAATCGGGGAATCGAGATCAACCCCAATAAAATCAAAGCTATCGAGGATATCACAGTTGTAGATAATGTAAAAAGCGCGTAGAGACTAATGGGTCACATAACCGCCCTATGGCGATTCATTTTGATATCCTCAGATAGCAGCCACTGATTCTTCTCGCTTCTTAAGAAGAAGAGTAACTTTACATGGACTTCGGAATGCCAGCAGACCTTGGAGGAATTAAAGCGATATTTATCCAGCCCGCCGCTGCTTCACATCCCGAAAGCGGGCGAACAACTTTACTTGTACATTGTAGTCTCAGAGATAGTGGTAAGTGGAGTCCTGGTCCGAGAAGAACAAGGTACGCAATTCCCTGTCTATTATGTTAGTCGGACCTTAGGTGAGGCCAAAACCAGATATCCACACCTAGAAAAATTAGCGCTTGCTTTAATAAGCGCCTCTAGGAAATTAAAGACATACTTTCAATTCCATCAGATATGTGTTGTAACACAACTTATCCACTTCGAAATATTTTGCACAAACCCAAGATTTCGGGTCGGTTGGCCAAATGGAGCGTAGAAATCAGTGGGTACGATATTTAATATCGTCCTCGAACCACCATCAAGTCTCAAATCTTGGTAGACTTCGTGACCGACTTCACGCCAGCCCTCGTACCCAAGGTTGAAAGAGAAATGTTAATAAAATCGCGTACGTCCTCGGGAGTCTGGACCCTCTTTATGGAGGGTGCTTCGAACGCGAAAAGGTCCGGGCTGGGTATCGTACCAAAACCACCCACGGGTAATGTAGTTAGACAATCTATCAGGACTTCGAAATTAGCTAACAAGGAGGCCGAGTATGAGTCCATGATTGCAGGTCTCAAGTTGGCTAAAAGCTTAGGAGCAGAGGTTATCGAAGCCAAATGTGATTCCCTCCTCGTGGTAAACCAAGTTAACAGAACTTTCGAAGTCCGAGAAGACCGAATGCAAAGGTACTTGGATAAACTACAAATAACTCTACATCGATTCAAGGAATGGACCTTGCAACATGTACCTCAAGAACAGAACGTTAAGGCCGACACTCTTGCAAACTTAGGTTCATCGGTCAAAGATGGCGAGCTCAACTCGAGGACTGTCGTACAATTCATGATGTCAGTGATCGAAGAAGGTCACACCGAGATAGACTCCACAAGTTTGACCTGGGATTGGAGAAACAAGTATATAGAATACTTAAAGAATGGGAAACTTCAATCAGATCCAAAGGAATCGAGAGCTCTGCGTACAAAGTCAGCACGGTTCACTTTGCCTGAAGAAGGAACGCTGTTTAAAAGGATGTTCTATGGACCGTTGGAAATATGTTTGGGATCGAGAGACATTGAGTACGTCCTACGGGAAGTTCACGAGGGCACTTACGGAAATCATTCCGGTGCCGAATCGTTGGTCCACAAATTAATCAGAGAAGGATATTATTGGATCGACATGGAGAAAGATTCAAAGGGATTCGTTTAAAAATGCAACAAATGCCAAAGGTATGCACCAAATGATTCACCATCCCGGAGAGCAGCTCCATTCGGTCTTATTCCCATGACCGTTCATGAAATGGGGGATGGACATCGTCGGCCCTCTCCCATCGGCCCCAGGTAAAACTCAGTTTATCTTATTTATGACTGATTATTTTTCTAAGTGGTTTGAAGCACAAGCTTTCGAGAAAGTCAGAGAAAAAGAAGTCATAGACTTCATTTGGGACCACACCATATGTCGATTCAGGATGCTCTCTGAAATTATATATGATAATGGAAAATAATTCATCGGCAACAAAGTGACTAAATTCCTCAAGGATCACAAGATCAGAAGAATCCTATCGACACCTTAGCATCCCAGTGGGAACGGACAAGCAAAATAGACCAACAAAACCATCAGTCAGAATCTTAAGAAGGGATTGACCGACGCCAAAAGGAAGTGGAGAGAGATACTGCTCGAGGTTCTTTCGGCATTACCGCACAAGTCTAGTACAGGAGCAACGTTGTTCTCGTTATTCTATGGCCCCGAAGCTTTTATCCCGGTCGAGGTCGGAGAACCTAGCATCGGGTTTCGATTTGAAACAGAAGAATCAAATAACGAGGCCATGAATAAAAGCCTAGAGTTGTTGGACGAAAGACTCGAAGGAGCTGATCACGCTCAACTATGTCTAATAAAAGACTAAGCGGGCGTTGCAAATATAATCCGGG
>ML303529.1:0-11784 GCA_005239505.1 Nicotiana paniculata | reverse complement strand
CCTATATTACTTGTCGACCACGTACACTTGCGTGTGCATTGGGAAATCAACCAACACATGCCGATATGAAATATCCTAAGAACATCGTCATAGTCCTGAACCACTTATAGGGTGAAAACTTAATCATATAGAACCCCGTTACCTACCTCGATTCACAAGAATCATCACAATACACGAGCGAATTCTCACAATCACACCACATGCAAATTCCTTAAGTAGTGGTCTAAACCATCATAAACCTTCCGAGATCCGCCTATACCTGACAGGCTATGGCACTTGAGTGCTTCCAACGAAATCTATTACAACGGCCGACATGCCCCACACACATCCGAACAAACCATACACATACTCAATCACACCAAGGGAATTGATCAGTGCCGCCCATGTGCCGTCTCGACCATGGAAATGGCTAACTAAGCCCATCTTCCTTTTAATCATCTTCAATTGCCTCAAAAATAACAGTAGCTTCCTTTATCTCATAGCAACTCAACCCTCACTCTTCTCGAGTGACTCTGGTTCACAAGACCGTGCTGCCTAAACCCCACAACCTGTCTCATATCCTTCTGATGACCATCTCCACAATCCGGAGTCTATTCCCTCACTCCTTCCATACTATTCTGCATGCTGAAACTGACACAGAGCGCTTCAACTAACTTTCCCTCCTCCCAGGAACTACGTTGCAAAGCTCGGTCCTTAATTATACTGCTGCTCACAACCCTTAAACACCGCTTTCTCAAATCTTCGAATTACTAGGACCATTGCTGAGAGTCACCCACTCTGACTGGCCCCGAATACAATCAACTCCAAGGCTCCTCCAACACATAAACAACCTCTCAATGAAGAACGTGATTGAGTCACTACCCTTACAACTTGCCTATGCCTTAAGCATAAATTCTGAACCTTTTGAAGCCTAAACCTTGTCCAACAAGGCCAACCTTTACACACATTCATCAAATCCCATGCAAAATCGCCATTTTACTCCTTTCCCTTAGCCGTACAACTTGCCAATATGCCGACGTTCCGCAATCGCATGAGCACACAAGCCTACAACCCGACTTCAGGTGGTGAGACTCCCCCACTTAGCCCGAAACCACTCTCTGCACCACTCTAACACTGCTAAGATCCTTTCATTCTTGTTGACATAACCTTGCTCAACCAAATCTTCCCAATTCCTCCGAATTCCCCCGTTGGCCTTCCCTAATATCTGAATTCCCTAACACCATTCACCCCTTCTACCTCCTACCGACTAGCCATCAGGATCCCCCACAGAACTTGCCAACTCCAACACCGCTAACCTACTCAAAGAAAGTTACCCACCCGAGGAAGCTTATCAACTGACACCTACCGCTACGCTATAGCTCACACCTTCTACAATACCAAGGCCCCCATCCTAAGCCTGCACCCATTTACCACCTTACCCATCTGTCCGCTCCTCCTGGGCATCCACTAAATGCGCTGCCACATCTTCTGATTCACCACCAAGCTGCCGCTCTCCCACTTAACCCAACTCATCCTCTTAAGTTCTACCTGGAATTCCTTTCCTTACACCTAATCTTTTGGAATTGGCACCACCGCGCAACACTCCTCCCGTACCTTCCTTCATTGTATGATGCCCTCTTGCTGCCTCAATTCAATACAATTCTCCGTAGCTCTTAAACCAGCAGATCATCACAACTTTAAGTCTTTACGAAGATCATCTCCCTCGAGTCGCCTTCATCCTTAATACTTAGCCAATACTGAGCCTCCGCACCACTGCTAACCGAATTCTTCAATACTTCTTCACAATACTCTGACCCCGCGCAACCGAAGAAACCATAGCACCGACAACCTTAACATATTCCATTCAATCAATGACGACGATATCCTATTACAGGTGAGTACTCCACCTCACTTGAATCACCAAGTCTTACTACTTGCCAACCCAACTAGACTATTTATAACCCCCGTTACCTTTTCCCTATCGGAACTAGAATACCGAGATCTCAAAATCGTTCTCTGACATGACCTCCCTTCGAGTCATTCACCATCCCTACATACAGACAAACACTCTACCATCATACCAACACTGCTCGACAACCATTTGTAAGCCTCATAAACACCTGAGCATAGCCTCAGGTTTCTTAGGAACACAGCTACTGAGCTGAGATGACATAAAATTCTTCCGCAGAGCAACGATAATAGCCTTGATCAACTATGCAGGGAGAAACATCATGCACCACATCCATAGTACCGCTAAGATTTCCCAAGTTCTCGACTCATAACCAGCGCTTCGCGACGTATAAGATTGAGTAAGAAGGAACATAGGTATAAGCCTTAAAGAACTCAAATCGCACGACGAGGAACCAAGAAGGGAAGTACTTCTAATAGCCCTATAGCCTCCTGAAGATAAGTACAGATGTCTCCGTACCGATTCGCAAGACTCTACTGGGTCTACCCGTGACTCGTGGGACTACGTGAACCTACGGCTCTGATACCACGTTGTCACGACCCAAATCCAAATTCAGGTCGCGATGGTGCCCAACAGCGGGGTTAGGCAAGCCGATATGAATTACACTAGGTGTACCCTTCCCATTTAATTTTAACGGGTTGACAATTACCAGTTTAAAAATGACTAACATGATACTTGTCTGATGCGATAGTAAAAACATAACAGATGTATGGCCCAGATAAAACATCTACATAGATATACGGCCCAAAACCCAAAATATACACCACGAGTGTGCCAGGAACTAGTGTCACGAGTGTCACGGGCAACTACTGAATATACAATGACTAAAAATATATATACAGAGTCTCAGTCTGAATGAAGTAGACAGAGAATATGACAAAAGAAACTCCATGGTGCTGGCAGGAAGTCGCCAGGAAGAAAACCTCACCGTGAAGTATGTACGGGCAGTCAATACCTAGCACCGGCCTGATAATCAGATGGACCAGCCTCGGGACCTGTACAATCAAGTACAGAAAAGAAGAGGAAGTGCAGCATGAGTACATAAATAAATATGTACCCAGTGAGTATCCCGTATAAACTCGAAGAAGTAGTGACGAGAGGTCCAGCAACATAAAATAAAATGAGATATGGCTTAGGCAATAGGCATGCGAAACAGTAAACAACAAGTACATGAACACATAATGTAATACAAATAATAATCCCAAATGTCAATTTCTCTTATTCAACAATACCTGCCAATCCTGTCATATGTGATCCAGACTCAAGTGTACATATACCGACACGGATAAGACTGCCGGCCGGAGTCATAAGGTAGGTGATAAGGACTAAGGTCATAAGCTCCCACAATCGCGAATCATACCTACGACTCGTGTGCTGACTCGATAGTAATAAAGCTCCCCACAATCGCGCATCATACCTGCGACTCGTGTGCTGACTCGATAGTAATAAAGCTCCCAACGGTCGCATATCATACATTCGACTCGTTTGCTGACTCGATAGTAATAAAGCTCCCCACAATCGAGCATCACACCTGCGACTCATGTGCTGACTCGATAGTAATAAAGCTCCCCACGATCGCGCATCATACCTGCAACTCATGTGCTGACTCGATAATCAATATGTATAAGCTGACCCACGATCGCGCATCCAATCCACGACTCGATAATAATAGTATTCATATATAGGTACCTATGGGTACCGACTCAACCGTGCACTCAGCAGGATCGTATCAATATCATATCAGTGATAGCCAATTAGGATTTACATCATCATATTTCCATTTCACCTCTTTCATGACGTTTCAATAGTAAACACAGTTGATAATACATACAATGGTTCAAATAAGGCACATAATGGCATCTTCGTGAGTCCTACGGCTACCCGACATAGCAATATAGTCGCCACCTACAGACTCTCATCACTTGGTACGTACGTGGCCCCTACAACATGTACACATAGCAAGCAAGGAACCTACGGGGACATTTCCCCCTTACAAGTTTGGAAAGTTGACTCACCTCGACGAAGAACAACCCTCAGATCAAGGACAAGATCAAGGATGCGCCCGAATCTCCGAAACTACCCTCGACGGCTCGCAACTAGCCAAATATATTATAATTGAATCAATTTTCAGTTCAAAGTAGGAGAATTAACGAGGAAATCCCAAATTTCGCATTCTTGAAGGAATTAGGAATTTCAACCCCTGGCCTACACGTTCGGATTTTGAACATTCTAGAGGAAATGAATTACCCGAAGTCTAAGGTTCAAAATTATGGGATTTATACAAGAATTCATAGTCTCAATTGGATAATTCACCAATTCATTCAAAGCCTTAGGATTTCTATCCAAATTTTATGATTTTTGATTCTTTAGGAATTTAAACCCGCTGAATTCTATGCATGATTGGTAAATTTAGAGAAGAATTTACTAACCTTTGATGATAATAGCCTTGGATAGCTTCTACCCAGTTCTAAGGTCCTCTAATGGAGTTTAGAAAGTGAAAATAATGAAGTAACTCGTAATTGGACATTTAAAAACTGCCCAGGTCCGCCTTCTCTGCGATCGCGACATCAGGCCTGCGATCGCGGAGACCAACCTTCCAGAACACTGCGATCGTAGATGGTGGTCTGCGATCACGGAGAACAAATGGACCTGGACCCCATGTGACACTATGCGATCGCATAGATGTGTCTGCGATCGTGAAGAACAAGCTTACCCCGCCTAGAAGACACAATGCGATCGCGAGGGAAGGCTATGATCGCGAAGGTGTGGAACCCAGACCTCTGTGATCGCATAGGGGAGGCTGCGATCGTAGAGAACAATCAACAGCCCAGCAAAATCCTTCTCTGCGATCGCAAAGAAGGAAACCAGATAGCAGAATTTTCTGGTGTTTCCAACTTAGTTCCCGGGGTCTAGAACACACCCGAGCCCCTCGGGACCCCGTCCAAAAGCACCGACAAGTCTGTATTCATGATACGGACTAGCTCAAACTTACGGAACATGAAAAACAACAACGAAACTCAAAATTGAACCCCAAAACTAAATTGAATCAACTTAAGAACTTAAGAATTGTAGAATTCACTTCATAGCGCCGAATGTGTCTATACTACTCGGAATGACTTCAAATTTTGTAGACAAGTCATAAATGACTATACAGAACTATTATTCCCAGTCCCGGAATTCCGTTCGGACCTCGATAGCACAAAATCACGTCCCAAACCAAATTTCAAATATAAGAAAATCCTGATTTCCATTTCGGGCGCTGAAATGCTCCCGGGTCATCGAAAACCCGAGACGATCATACGCCCAAGTCCGAAATCATCATACGGAGCTACTGGAGCTGTCAGAACTCGATTCCGAGGATGTTTGCTCAAAATGTTGACCGAAGTCAAACTTGGCCAAATAGGCCAACCTTAAGGAACCAAGTGTTCCTCAACCACTCAAACCATTCCCAAATCCCGAAGCACTCGCTCCCGCAAGTCATAAAGCGCGAATATCCGCTATGGAAGGTTTCATTTAAAGGAACGGAATCCTAATACGCAAAACGACCGGCTGGGTTGTTACATCCATATATATAATTTCCACCAATTATGGGTGAAGCATGGTGCCGTGACATTGTGTTTCTTTACCTCAAATTGTGATTATGGGATTTGCAGCATTAACTCCTTTATTGAAGTATCAAACTCCAATTGACATCATGTTACATATTGAAGAAATAAATTCTTGACAAGGCTCAAGAGAGCTGTCGTTCTGTTGCTGTTGATTTCAATTAAGATTAGGTCTTTTTTGTATGTGTATATATTATATTTATTTTGTTCTTTGTACAATTTTTTTGAATAAAAAATTATTTATGTTTTAAAAAAATTACTATCTTCCCAACCGGATGTTCGAATCACTCAAATAAATTCCGATTTCCACCAAATTTCACAAATAGGACTTAAATATTATAACGAACCTGTACCGGGCCCCGGAACCAAAATACGGGCCCGATACCAACAAGTTCAAACATAAATTCATTTCCGTAATCCCTTTAAATTTCAGTTTAACAATTTTCATAAAACAATTATTTCTCTAGCTAGGGACCTCGGAATTCGATTCCGGGCATACACCCAAGTCCCATATTTTACTACGGACCTCCCGGGATTATCGGAATACGGGTCTGGGTTTGTTTACTCAAAATGTTGACCAAAGCCAACCAAAATCAACTTTTAGCTCTAAAACTTATTATTTCTTATATTTTCACTTAAAGGCTTTTTGGATTAACGCTCGAACTGTGCACGTAAATCGAGGAAAGTGAAATTAATCTTTTTAAGGCTAATGAGCCCGGAATAGTGTCTTAAATCATAAGTTGACCCCTTTGGGTCATCACAATCTCCACCTCTAAAACAAACGTTCGTCCTCGAACGGACATAGAAGATTACCTGAATTTGCAAACCAGTATGATATTTACTCTGCATGTCCGACTCGGACTCCAAGTGGCTGCCTCAACGGCTGGCCTCTCCATTGCACTCGAATTGAAGGATAAATCTTAGATCTCAACTGACGAACATGTCGGTCTAAAATAGCTTCCGGCTCCTCCTCATAAGTCAAGTTCTTGTCCAATTGGACAGAGCTGAAATCTAACACGTGGGACGGGTCACCATGATATTTTCGGAGCATAGACACATGGGATACCAGATGAACTGAGGATAAACCTGGAGGTAACGCAAGTCTATAAGCTACCTCCCCCACTCTATCAAGAATCTTAAACGGCCCGATATACCTAAGGCTCAACTTACCCTTCTTCCCAAATCTCATAACACCCTTCACGGGCGACACGAGAAGCAATACTCAATCTCTAATCATGAATACCACATCACGGACCTTTCGATCAGCATAACTCTTTTGCCTAGACTGAGCGGCACTGAGTCTCCCCTGAATAATCTTGACCTTATGTAAGGCCTCTTGCACTAAGTCTGTCCCCATTAACCAAGCCTCTCCCGGCTCAAACCATCCCACTGGCGATCTGCACCGTCTACCATATAACGCCTCATAGGGAGCCATCTAGATGCTCGACTGATAACTACTGTTATATGAAAATTTTGCTAACGGCAAGAACTGATCCCATGAACCTCCAAAGTCAATAACACAAGCGCGGAGCATGTCCTCCAATATCTGAATGGTACGCTCGGAGTGCCCGTCAGTTTGAGGGTGAAATGTTGAACTCAACTCCACTCGGGTACACAACTCTCACTGAATTGTCCTCCAAAAGTGCGAAGTAACTGCATACCCCGATCAAAAATGATAGACGCGGGCGCAGTGATATGCTCAATTTACACCTTAGAAAAGTGTAACCGATCGTTGTCAAATATAGTAACCCAACAAGGTTGGGGTCGAATCCCACAGAGAGCAATATGAGGGCGATTAGGAATGCTAGAGAATTATCACTTATTGCGCAATGCCAAACAAATACGACTTTGGATTTTGTAAATTGTTTATAACTAAATGCTAAAATATAAACTAATCTAGAAAGCAAGTAAAATGATCAATGGAGACAAGAATGAATGCATCGGGTATTACACTCAAGTAACATCCAATGTATTTCATGATTTTACAAATATGAGTGAGTTTATGTTAATTAGCCACGGATAACAATTCTCAATTAGCTTTTCCCAAAGACTAATAAAACTTCCTAATTGAATTATTCCTAACCCAATTAGGATATTAAGCACTTCCGGGTATGGCAACAAGTAGTTCAATCTTATCCCTAGGTAGAATATATAAAATGAGGGTTAAATCCTCAAGTTCTTGTTAATTAATCTTTCTCAACCCCAAATTATCTTTTCCAAAATTGATTAGGAGTTAATGGGCGAGTCCTAGGGATAGCTAATCCCTTTGGAAACATTAAAGAACAAGAATAATTAAATAAACAACAACTCGCTTCATAAATATATGAAAATCATTCAATACATAAGCACAACAAGGTATTTAATCTACACTTAAAATATGAATATTCCCATAAACAAGATTCAAGTGTTGGAGATAATACTACACACTTAGATAATCAATACAAAGCAAGGAAATGAAGAAATAAACATAAATGGGGAAGAAATCCTGAACTACAATGGTGAAATCTTCAAGACCCACGTGTGTGTGCAAAGCCCTTGCTTCAAGAACTTGTTCTTCTCTCTCAATATTATATTTACAATGCTCAAAGATATGCCAAGATACCCAAAAATGTTTGTTGGGTCGAGTATATGAGATTGGGGAAGGAGAAATGTAATTTTACATATTTGCCCAAGTCTGATGCCCGATGATCGCACCTGCGGAAGATTCTTCGCAGGTGTGATTCCGCAGGAGCGGCAATATACTCGCAGGTGCGAGTCTGGAGGTCTTGGTCAATTTCCGCAGAAGCGGGCAAATGGTCGCACCTGCGGTTCCGCAGGTGCGTGAATTACTCCGCAGGTGCGAGTTCTGTACAGCTGGGCAAGTCTTCGCAGGTGCGATGCTTTCTTTGCAGGTGCGAGGTCGCACTTGCGACCTAAGTTCCGCAGGTGCGGAATCACTTGAAGTTTTCTGATATTTTCACCATGTTTTGCTCAACTTCACTCCAATTCAACACCAAACACTTCATGGCATGATTTCCCTGATATTCAAGAAAATACACACTATAAACGACCGCAAGTTACCTTTGAAGGAAGCAAAATCTAACGAAAAGAGGCCAAAATGAGTGGTAAAATCATCACTCATCAACACCCCCAACTTAGAACTTTTGCTTGTCCTCAAGCAAATCAAAACTAATAACTAATAAGGTTCTACTATTTCAAACACAAATTGCATTGCTCTTATTCACACGTCATATTCTCCAACTAAGCATTACACTTATGGATTCAGTTGGTACTAATAATTAGGCTCAAGTATGCATCTTAACCGAATAACTCCCTCTTTTACAAACAATTTCCAGAAGTGCACGGGAGTTTTAAAAACAATCAAATGACAAGAAAAAACCTCAAGAATTGACTCAACAACACTAATCTACTACAAATGCTCAACTCGTTCAATTTTTATTATATCAATTTCACCATTCAATCCGAATTCATGTGCCCTCACAAGAAAGAAAGAAAGTCCCAACTCACAATATTTACAATGGCAACAACAAGGGACATATTTACAAAGACACTTACACTCACAAAGACTTCAAGTGTTACAACCAATCATACCATAGGCTTGCCCTTATTTTATTTCATCGCATATTCAAAAATATTCGGTTGGAGATCCCATAAGGGCTTTTTAAGCTTGTAACGTAGGTTTAGGTAAGGGTAGGATACACATTTGGGAAAATGACTACACCCTCCTTGAACACTACTCACATTTTCCTTTCTTGCTGCACTTTGTTTCTCTTCAAACCACATAGCCTCGTTTGCATCTAGTTACCAACATAGAACCACTTTAAGCACCTCGCTACATTTCTTCAAAGATCCCATTTTTGTTTACATATACACATTTCTTTTTCTCTTCCTTTTTTGTATTTTTCTTTTGGAGCTTGAATAATTTCAAAAGAATCTTTTGAGGCATATATTTTGCACTCAATGTACAACCTTACTAATTTTCACTTTGACACTACATCCCCAACTTAGGCTTTTTGCCTCATTCTCAATATTCAAGGAGGGACAGGTTCAAAAGAGGAATTATTTTTCAAAAGGGAAAGGTTTGTACTAATGTGACCAAAGAAAAAGTTCAAGGCTCAAATGGGGTAACTAGTGATAATATATATACAATGGTGGCTCAAAAGGCTAACCGGGGTTTCGAATAACACAAAGAATGCCTAAGGTCATTTCTCCAACCAAACATAATTATCATTAGCATTGAAAGACCAACCGGGAAAGTTCTAGATGATGGATGCAAGCACAAGAATTATTTATACAAACACTAACACACATGGCACATAAATAATCAAGATGGATCAATTTCATTTTTTTAGGAGTTTAGAGTAATATTTTCGAACTAGTGTGTAAAGAGTCACTAAAATAGCCAAGAATTTATCACAAAAATTATCCTTCACCATGCAACTTACTTGTTTTCATTCAAAATCAAATTTCGGAGGGGTATTCTTAGATCACATTTCACATACAAGAGACTAATTTCTTTAGTACCAAATAATCCAAAAGTCTCTTCCTAGAAACACAAGACTAATTCCCTTAAGAAAGTTGTCACACCATCTATCATATGGACAAGTCACCCGGTTCACTTCAAAAAGGTGTTCCTTGGGAAAGAACCGTAGCATGAAGAAAACCCAAGGAAATATTATTACGAAAAATAAAATAACTACTCAAAATAAAACTAAAAAGCTAAAAATAAGACCAACTACTAAAGAAAATAAACCAATCACACCGAGCTTAGCAAAAATCAGATATACTCCACACAAAGCCCGGCAAGGGTACATAATATCCATAAATAACAAAGAAGCCCGGCAAGGGCACATAACAATGTCATAAAAAATGTCATAAACTGAGTCATAGATAGATAAAATGTACAAAAGCCACCCCAACTAGAAAAATTACAGTGTCCTCACTGCACAATATCAAAATAAATAGCAAAGTTTGAGGGTCTCCCTGAGGTCTGCATCAGACTAGCAGACCGCAGGAGAAGTGGCTGGTCAATGCTGCTGCGAGCTCTCGTCATCATCAGCATCATCAACATCAGCAGCATAATCAACATCAGACATGAACGAGTACTCCTCACTATCCTCAGCATCTGCAATTGGCAGCGGCTTGTCCGGCTGCCCCCACCTGAAGATTGCCTTTACCCCCTCCACACTTTGACTAGAAGTTTCCCTTTCTTCTTGTTCTTCTCTTTCTCCTTTTTAAATGACTCGTGTAGATCAACGTGTGCCTTGTCAAGGATAGTGTAGGAGGATTCCATCTGTTTCAGAGAAGCAACCATCTTGTCTTGATAAGTAGCCATCATGGCCTGAGAAGCAACAATCGTGTCCTGAGTGTCAAAGTACTTCTTCATCTCGGCACTGGAGTAATAGTCAGGTGGACGCGGTGGCTATGAAGTGGAAGGTCCAGTGGGGAGCTTGGACACAAGGTCCCGAATAAGGGCAAGTTGGGAGTTCACCTCCCTAAAAGGACCCGCTGATGAACTCGGCTGGGAAGAGGCTCCAACCGCGACAGTAGTGGTGGTCATCTTTCTTTTCTTTCTCTTTACTGCTCCACCCTCTCCCTTGACCCTCAATGGCTGGAAAGGTTTGTCGGCGGGCACCCACTGATCATCGGGGCATTCCTCAACCTGTGCCCGCCGACATAACTTAGTGATCAAGGATGGAAACAGTAACCCTGGCCCATTGTAAATCACATATTGCCGCATCTCCCTCAAAATGTAATGGCCCGAGTTCACTGGAATGCCGTCAATCAGGCAGACAATAATCAACGCCCTGGTGTAAGACACATATGTAACATTCCCACTGGGGGACACTCTGTTGCTCAGTATGTACAACCATATCTTGGCTTCGGCTGTGAAGTCAGTTGACTTCAAGCCTTTCCTCTTGGTAGACCACTGATGCGATACTAAATTGCATAGTCTAGCATGTGNTCGAAAATACGCAAAAGGAGACACCCGGGCGATAGCCGGGCGTTTGCCCCCTAAAGTCGGGCACCCCCTGGCGTTAGGGGGGAGTTTTACCCATAAGTCCAGGAACCCCCAGGCGTTATGGGGGCGTTAGGGTCCAAACTCCAGGCCTGCCCTGGCCTTAAGGGGGTGTTTGGCCCCAAACGCCCGGTGTCCCAATTTCGGCAAGATTCGAGTTTTGACGAGTTTAAGTGTTTCCCGGTTGAAATAGAAGTCTCCTACATGGTTAG